>JAUELC010021072.1:0-20227 GCA_031471745.1 Cryptochiton stelleri
AGTGCCAGCAATATTTGTCGTACAAAATGTAATGTCATTTGATGGAATTCTGAGAAGAAGTATATATTCTTTAATGTCACGGATGCAGTCTAGTAATAACATGTTAGTGAAGACTATACGATACTCAGATGTGTTTGTGCACTCACCCATCTCTGCCATATGGCGAGATAATCTTTTCGTAAGGTAAAATTACTACCTACTCCCATTTTACCAGTTGTAACAACATATTTATATGGACAATCTGTCTGCAATTAAAGTGATTATTATTATTATTATTTATAACGTTATGTGCCTCCAAATAATCTAAATATAGATTTACCAGCACATTAACCGACAAGAATGACAACTAAAACTCTTTAATTCATGTTTGATTTGTTGAATACTAATGATGTCTCCAGGAAATTTAAATTCTCTTATCCTTTTGACTTTTGATTCCTCACCTTGTCTCCAAGCTGTCATTCAAACGTCAAGCAGAAAGATTGAGATCTGATATGGAAGACACGTTATCTAATGATTATAGCTCTGTCTCTCATGCCCCAGGGACAGGGGAGGGTAGGGCTTGTGTGCCCCAAGGCAGGTTTGTGTTGACCACTGTCCACTGTAAATACCCGCATTACTCATATAGTATGAAAACAACATTAAAATCTTTCTAACTATCATCAAAATGTCTGTTATTATATTTTATTGACTGTTAGCGTTCACTCACATTTTTTTCTGAATTTCTTGAAAAAAGAGCTGTAATGTGCAGGATTTTGTTGTAGTTATTTTTTTCCTAGATAAAGGTGCAACGTTTGTCCACTAAGTGTGTGCTGGACCATTACTAAGCCCAGACTGACCATTGGCTAGTAATAACAATAGTCTTGACAATACGACTTCAAACAGTGTTATTTAAGCCAATTATGAAGTCCCTTGACTCAATAATAGGCTTTTGGTATCTCTTTTAATCACACTGCAGGCTGCTTCCCTTCTGGAAAAATAAAGCATACTGTAATAATGCTAATATTTCACTGTTACAAAACATCAGTTGTTTGTGGAATCTATATATTCCACAGATTACATCTTGTATATCTCAACATTTATTGAAATATATAGATATATTTAGATAATTTAATAAACGTGACTAATAATTGTACCCATGATATATTTATTGTATATATAAAATTATAACCGATTTTTTTAAAAGAATTCTTACATTTTGCTGTGATTGGTGGATAAGTTAGAATCTGTAGCTTGGTTTATAAAGGTATTGTCTAGCATTGTTAACAGGCTCATTCTTATCTTATTGTCCACTGGTTGATTGTTAGTAAAGCTTGCTCCGGGTGTGCTGGCAAGAGATTATAAGGGGATGCAACTTCAGCTGATCCATGCCCTATAACCTCTTGAGGCACAAAATAGGGTGACCTTCACCTCTTTTAAACTCAGAAGCGAAAGAGTTGGACAATAAGTTAAGGTGGAATGGGAGTGTGGCCGAGCAGGGAAGGTAATAGTGTTTAACAATCAGCAAATGAACTTAGTCAATTGGGCCCGCGCTTTGGCTCAGTGGTTAGCATGTTGGACTGCTGATCCTACTTCGCTGTACCGCAAGGGTTAAAGTCTCGCAGTGGATGACAGGTGGTGGTTTTTACGAGGTATCATCAGTTTTCCATTATATTTATTAAGGCAGAGTCTGAAGTGGATAATCTGTCGTCATATAAGTGAAATACCCTCGAGTACGACATTAAGCATCAATCAAACAAACAAACAAAGTTAGTGAATGTTAAAGATAAATGGTAAAGATGAGACATAATAAATTATTGTTAATATAATGCTAAAAATGTAAAATTAACAAACAAATCACTGAACAGATTTTAAATTTACAAACAAAACTGGTCTTCCTCAATTCGTTTGAAGGGGGGGGGGGTATCTGTTAATACCTTCCTGCAGAGTTCCAATAGGTTGATGGTTTCCGGTCTGTTAAGTAGCTAAAATCTGTGCAGGTAAATTGTTGTCGTTTATCAGATGCTACAAGCACCTGAACAAAGGATGACTAATGTTAACGTGTGTACAGCAAGATTTATTGCCTCCAATTGCATATCCGGTGTTCTCCAGCATGCCTGATATTGCATTTACTGTGTTCACAAAGCAGAACAACGTTAACAGATGTGTTTGTTCTAAAACTAACAATTTCTGGAAAGCTTTTATAGGATGAGCATTGGTGTAAATGAAATAGATTTCCTTGATTCTATTTAATATGGGCCAATATATAAAGTGTGGAAACATTTACAGTGTTTTGTTGATTTGTATTTAAAATTTAAACATGTAGCTTATACTGTATGATTGAAATGGATAAACTATATATAGAACATCCATCATATGAGTAAAATAACCTTAAGTATTCTGTTAAAGACAATCTAACTATAATAAACAATAGATAATATATTGCTACAAAAGCATCTAGAATAATAAAAACAAGTGTGAGCATTGACCATTACAGAAAATATAAATAAATAAATCTCTGACTGTTTACCTGAAATAAAACAATTATACCGAGATATAAAAATTTAAGATTTGAAGTTTGCAATGCCTACAATAGTTCTTCAACAGTTTATTATTTATTGGGAGTTAACCGGTACCTTAATTTTGTTATAAATGGAGAGTTTTTTTTATTCTTATATTAAATGAAAAGTAATGCAATAAACACAAATTGCTTTCAAATTGTAAACAACTGGATTCCAGTTGAAAAATATGCTAATGATAATCAAAAGCAAGGAATTTTTAGAAAGTAGATTAAGTCCATCGCCCTGCCCAATCCCTTTTACCTACAAGTACTGGAGTGAGTGTTAAAAAACAAATACATGTACGTGGAGAAAAGTTTCTTCCAAGTGAAGCTGGGATAAATGTATGTTCCAAAAATAAGCCATATCCCACAATTAAGCTGCAGGTTAAAAAAAAATACTTCCTTTCTTATTCACCCCCTGTTAATAACTGTAAAACTAGACTATACAAGACAAACCTCAAAAGACTGTATACCTGTGTAGTAAATCTGCATGCTGTTTCTCGTGGTGTCTGCCAAATGTATTTGACAAACTTAGTAAAGCTAACCCTGTACAACACAGCTGGGGTATAATATACAGTAACACTCACATGTATTTACTGTCTGGATGAGAATATTGCCTAATTAGACCAAAATATGTTTTATGTTGGGTGTTTTTTTGCTTTCACTTTTACTCAGTTCCACGATTTGTCATATGTATTTATTATAGTTTAACCCTACTGCAAGGGTTACCAGCTGTCTGTTCATACTACATATTATGATTATACTACATGCATGGACATTCGTTTTCTTTTCTTCAGTTTCCATACATATTTATAATTGTTGACAGTTTGCTGTTTTGCATTTGTTGCTACAGTGTGATATAATTGTTTTCTTTTAAAGTAGTTCTGTTCTTATTAATAATTTGTCTGTGTAAGTATTTCTTTAGTTCCACTTCTTTTCAATCTGTTATAACCAGCTCTAATTTGATTCCTGTCAAAAGTCACCTCCTAGAGTTGTGCCCCTTTAACTGAATCTCCAAACATCAGACAGATTTTCTAAGTCAAAATTAGATAAAGGCCTTATTGTAGTATGTCTGAAAGAGAACATTCACATTTAAATTTTTTGTCCAAAATCATATGCAGATGAATAAAAAATTATTTCTTATCTTTTTTTTAATAAAATATTAATATCATTTAAGATTTTGCTTGATTTTTAACTGACTTTGAATTGGTTTTTCATTTTTGCTGGTTTAAAGATCTTCTTTCTGACATTAATTAATAGGCTTACTCCCAAAGCATAGGATTATATAACTCTTGAACTTTGACTCCCTCAAAGGTCAGACATTTTGGATTATTTTGAAGCTGCTTTCTGACTGGAGGACTAATTCATGTGTTTTCTACAGACATGCTCTATCGCTGGTACCACCCAGTGAATGTTAACGTGATTGTGGAGATGCTATGAATACAGGGAGTGAGTGACCTGGTGAATGGGCACAGCGTGGCGACAACCTGTCACGTCAGACAGTTACCTCACCCGACATGACGACAAACAATTGTGAAGTTTACTCCTCATCAAAGCTGTGCAAAGTTAACAAAGTCACAAAAAGTCAACCTGAATCAACTCAAGAATCTCCACAATTACTGCAATGAAAAAGCTTGTTGAACCTAATTTTCCGTCTTGTGACAGTTGAAATGGATTCACGTGTATTGTATGAAGATATGGCCTAGTGGTCCGTCTCCGTGGTGACGGCGACTCTTGCTTAAGGCGAGTCTACCGGGGCCTTACTTGGTGAACGTCTGATGTCATAGTGTTTGTAGCTCCTGCAATATGTAATCAGTATCAGCAAACATTACACACTATTGACAGCTGTTTTTAGACTAAAGTTCTTCCGATAAAGAAATGCCCACTGCGTCTCTCGAACTGTTACAGGCACGAATACCACACACGAAGCTCTGGCACTGTTGCATTATGGGCAATTAGTCTGCTATTTAGTACATCTTCTTTAGAATTGCATTAACCCTGCTGTTATAAATGTGTAGACATACTGGGTAACGTTTTGCATTTTTGGGAAACGTTGCCTGAAAAATAAATTCCTACTTCTTACACTCCAGTACATCCTTGAAATCTTTTGATACAGGTCCAAAATGTCTAGAGAATATGTATGAAGAAAATATATAAATGTTTGTTTATTTTGTTTTCTTCATTTTTTTCTCCTTTGTTGTAGACTAGTAAAAAAATGTATAGATATTAGCAATGATGGTGGTATCCTAACATGATCAAATTATCTTCATAGTAGGTCTATATCATCGGAATGAAATAATTCTGTATATCACTTTAAAATAATTATCTTTTATTGTGTAATTCTATCGCCCTTAGATTTACCTGTACTTAACAACCTGTAATCTATACTGTGTAAGCTTTTTTTGGTGAAAAATGTCCTAGTGTACTGTGAATTATTAACTTACCTGTAAAGGTTATAAATCCACACAGTGTATATTCTGTAAGGGTCAAGGTACCAGTTGTTAAGCTGTCCCTACAATAGAACTACCTGTGGGTGTCCATTGTGAAGTGGGGTCAAAATTGAAACCCAAAACCTCAAATTCTGTTAGGGGCTGACATAGATTGTGTTATTTATATACAATTATAAACACAGTTACCTGTCTGCCGATGCTCAACTTAGGTAAATCCTGCAATAACTCTTGTAGAAAATGAAACTAAGCACTTCCCCTAAAGATCTACCAGAAAGACTGGAAGTGTATGTTCTTAACTGAAAGGTAGATTTAGCAGATATGTAAATACTGGTGTATGGAAATATGAATTTAATGAAATGACAACTTTATATGTAAAACATAAATTAAGTGACAAGGGATATTTCTACATTTGAATGTCTGGGAAATTTTGTAGTTATTAAGGTATTTGCTACAGCTCCTCAATCTATTATACCTGTCTGGCTTGACAAGGTGTTCTTTACCTACATTCACACTGTCACTTCAAACGATTTTTACCCGGGCTTCAGGGCGTGCAGGCATTCATTTTTTTTTTACTTACATGTGCGCACATTTACTTACAAACATTTATATACTTGTATGCTCATCGTAAAATATTTTAATCTTGTAATAAATCATGTGTTTCACATGCGATATAGTGTGGATAGTGTACTATGTTTCAGGTTAAACTTCCTTTTTATGTTAATTTTCAATAGCAAATTCTAAAATGAAAAAACAATAAATTGGTGTATTGCATATTTCATTTTAACTATAATATTATGTATTTTAATAATTCTATTCGTTATACCATTTTGAACTCTTAATATTTAAACTAAATTGTAAATAATTGTAAAACTTCATTAGAAAAATTAAATACCTTTTTGCATTTAAAGTATGTTTTACAATACCTTTGCTTTGAGTGGGGGAGGAGTTTAGAAATATTTCATATTTGTGAGCTAAATCTCAATGCATCAACAACAAAAAAATGCATAATTTTTTTTTTAAATATATTATATGTATTTTTTAATGTTGATATCTTATCAATTTCCAAACTTTATATTTATTTGTCGATTTTTGTGCAGAGTTTATTTCCATATGTTTGTTAACGATTGTGTCAATTTAGGATCCTGGCCAATTGACCGTATGGGTTGAGAGAATACTGAAAATAACATGTCCTACAAACTCCGTTTTCAGATGTCAAATATTATACCATGGCAACACGACTCTTGTACGTTAACCTTGGGTGTCTTTCATCTAAAGCAAACAATTATTGTATCATAAGTTTTCATATTCAAGGATACATAGACCTAGATGTTCTTAGAAAAGTAGGGGTTTTTTTTTACAGTTTTAATATTTTTTTATAGAAATAAATTTGCACAAAGTGATTTTTTTATCAGTATATAATTTATAGAAGCTACTTTTACCGATAAATGTTCTTAACATCTTTGAAAGATTTTAGATGTCAAATTACCAGTTGCTTCCTATAGAAACACTATCTGTTATTTTTTTAAAGAATTATAAACCTAATTTTAGTTTTAACAAATAAAATGGATTTGAAATGGAGGTCTTTCATTTGTTAAATAGTTCTCAGTACAAGTATGTCAAGGAACTACTTTTATCTGACCAAGGAGAAAATAGTGCCTCAAATCAGCTCACTCGTGTTGAAAATAGGTCAGACTCTTAAAAAAACTAGATGTAATCCCGCAATTGTCTGTTTAGTCTTTATCCGGGATAATACCGGAGAAAACGACATCTATTTTCCATAAGGATGTGTGTTTGCACTTGGGGTTTTATAGAATAGCAACTCGTTTTTTGTCAGTTTTTATTCGCGTGAAAGACCGTAGGCTGCCGGACCTCCATGCCGCAGTCAATGGGCAAGTTGAACAGGTGTTTGCGCGAGGATTTAGGATAGACCGCGGGCTGGTTGAGTTCACGAGCGGGTTTTGTCCGAGGCATGGAACGAAAACAGCCCTCATTAGTATGTGAAGATAGACAAACAGTGGCAGTGTGTTACCTCAGAGCAGAGAAACTACCTAACAACGGGTTCCATTTTAAACTGGTGGAGTTGAGCGACCTTTGAAACTGTCTCCATTCTTACTGGATAGTAATACAGCTTACAGGGAACTCCTCATAAACGAAATTCTATGTTTACCATTGTGCTTCAACGTTAAAGACGGGGTTAAAGCTACATGGTCTATGAAGAAACACATTTTCAAAGACTTTATTTTTCTAATTTTATAAACGGGAATAAAAGAACTTTTGTTAAATGTCAGAAAGAAACAAAATAAAAAATTAAAAGCCTTGTGTTGAATCCTACCATGAGTTTGATGCAACTTTTTGGGCTTTTATTTTCAAAAATGTTGCCACCTGATTAAGAAGTTATAATGTTCTTTTTAAAGAGGTATCTAAAAAAATTAAAAAGTTTCGAAATCATTGAAATAAATTGGCATTTTCCCAAAACTCAAAATTAAAAATAAAAGATTAATGTTTATTCGTTAAAGAATATCTGATTATGTTTTAAATCTACGGCCAGCCGAATTTGTTTCAAAAACAAGAATTTTTTTGTGTCATATTTGCTCCAATTTTGAACCTGGCTTTAATGGTGGTTTGTGTATCTCCGGCAGATATCCAATAATAAAAATGAAAGATTCCAGAAATTGTGCATCATTCCAACTTTGAAATTTGCAACTTTTCCAAATTGCCCAAGTTCTCTTTGAGCTATGTGGAAACACAAAGCCCATTAATTGGGGATCCTGCCCTGTAAAGTTACACACGTGTTTGCCTTGTACCTTGTTTGGTGACCTGTGCTTTATTATATCTCGTAATTTGTGTTGCCACTGGCGTCGAGGGCGGTATCCTTCACCCATTGGGCTGGCACAATGTAATACACTGTATGAGGACAGATGGAGATAACCTAAATAACGGCGTAAAACCCCAATCAAACAAACAAACAATAGCAAGAGTTTTATATGTGTGGTTTATGTCAAACCTGATCATATCTTGTCACCAGCATTTAGGAAGATAAATTGGGTTAGTTTGAATACGGTTGAGTGACCAATTCAGCAGGGAGAGGTTATTACATTTCCGTGCCGTTAATGATGTCAGCTGGTCAGTTAGTCGTGTAAATGATTTACAGAAATGGCCACCAGCATCGTCAAAATTAACTCCCTTGGGTAACAAATTGCTTTTAGGATATTTGTCATTGGACGAGAGCAATTTTGATACCCTGTAGCGAAATGCGTTTTAACTTAGTTAAGATCCCATCTAATTTTTATTCAGGATTTTAACGAAAGTTCAATAAAGCTCCCTTACTTTCTTTGTCTCAAAAATTTTAATTTCAAGAAAAATAAAATTGGCTTAAAAATATAATTCAATTATATTTCTTGAGAAAAGTGTAAAATTTCATTTGCTAATTATTCCAATTTTTAATATTAAATCCAGAACCATTTAGCAAATGGAATCCAGCAGCAGCACCAAGTCAATATTTAAAAAATGTGCAAGTTAAATTTGATGAAAAAATTCTAGAGATAAATGTGTAAAATCTAGTAGTAGTTTATTATGTTTTTGAATTAAAGTGCAGAATAATTTATTTAATGGAATATGGTGATTTTGATATTTTTCAAGCTCTGAAATTCTTAGAATCATGTGTGAAATATCTTTAAATAAGTGTTCATAAAAGTAAAGACTTTCAGTAAATTAAACTCTTTTTTTCATCGTTTCAACTTATTTTGTACAGAACTAATATGGATTTAGTTAGGTCCCATACAACAAATATATAATCGCAAAAAATTCTTTCTTCAGACTTGTTTTTGCCAAAGGTCTGTTATCTACAAAGACCTATTTCCTCAGTCACTGGAGTGAATATTATGTGATTAGCCCGAGATTTGCTGTTAATTCAACCGTTGCCTTTCATATAGGAAGGGAAATCTAAAAGCATTATCTCTAGTCTGGAACCTGGCTTGTGGTAAATGTCCAAAAAAATAAATGTTTGGAATACCCTTTTAACACAAAAATCACACATTACTGTTACTTACATCAGGTGAGATATCCTGTAATAATTTACCTGGTCGTCATAAAAAAATTAACTCATTGTTCGTGCCGTCAGACAATTCTACTTACGAAGGTTTCTATTCCATTTATCGATTCCTATTATTAGGTGGTTTACTATAGTTTCTAGTGATATACAAAGTTCTATCACAGGCCATGGTTACGCTTTTCACAGATTTCGCCCTCGGCTCTTAATCTAATGTGGGTCGAAATGGGGCGAAATATAGGCTTATAATGTAATAGAAAATGGTTACAATTGAATCGGTGGATAGTGATGAATATAGCATTGGTGCGTGGAATAGCATTGAAACATATTCTCTTTAATAACTCTCATAGCTTGGATCAGATTCTGCAATCAATACTAAGTCAGTGGAGACGAGCGGTCGTCAGTGCTTTCTACCATTGCTACATCGCTGTAACAGGGTTGTATTAAAGGTCGCCCGATCACTTCTGCGCGCCGATCTCAGGAAATCAGTATGGAGACTGGGTCCTTAATAGAACTGCCCCTGTTCACCCCAACTTTATAACCCCTCATAACATACCAGCTCAATCACACAGTGGTACAGATCATGCCTTGTTGTTTCATGCTGGTCAAGTGTGCTATTTTTAAAGCCATCGCCATACCTTTCAAAATTGTATAGACTTACATGTGTTAGAATCAATATATTTCATAAATAATTCTTCTAAATTTTGCCCGGGTGGTTGCTTGCAGCTTCTTGTGCCCTGGTGCTCCCTGAGCTGAGGCAACTCGTAGCGGATCAGTTGTGGCACCTTGTACTGTACCTGTCACACTTTGCCGTATTGCATGATGTTCTTGTCTTTTATCTTGCTATTTTTTGTTACCAGTGATGTCGAGGGTGATTTCTTCACCCATCGAGCTGGAAGTATGGCTTTCAGAGTAAAACACATTCCCACTCCCCCCCCCCCCCCCCCAAATCAAACAATATAAATATTGTTATACGTATATGTGTGACAAAATCAATATTTTGAGAACAGACAAATTACATACTCCCACCTATAGATTCGTACTGTACCTCCGAGGGCCCTGGCGGTGACCATCGGTCAACCCCAGCAAGTTGGGCTGCCGATAAAGTGCAATCCCAATTTTACCAGCTGTTTTATGTGATAGTTATATGCTGAAAATGAACAGTCACTGTTTGGAATTTACAGTATTTACAATTCGTACCATTCAAACAGATAAAGCAATGTAATTTAGTGAACGTATGTATTATACACATAACTAAATTCGTCAAATTCTGACAAAAAACTAAGGACGTTATTGTGTTGTGAAACTTGTGTTATTAGAATTTTGATATTGTTTTTACGTCATCAAATGGTGTTTCATATTTCAAATTACAAGGCTTGTGCATGTTTTATATTTCTGAATTAGGTTCTGTGATTGGCAGAGCATTGCCATTAAAACACATGAAGATTTTTTTTGATCAGAAATATGATTTTATTATAATTATAAAGAGGGAAATTCTCTGTCCATTATCGAGGTATTTGAGTCAGCTGATAGTATCTTGATGTTACACAGTATTTGGTTACTCATGGTTTCATCGGAATAATTTCACGTTAGTTTTTCTCTTTATTTAGCGGATGCATAGAGGATTCAGGGGGGGAGGGGGCAATTTTGTTGGTTGGGTTAAGTTGGGGACTTATGAAAGAGATATTGAAATTGGTTGCTGCTAAATTTGCCAAACAATCTCGCCATGAACCTAGTAATGCCTGATGTAAATTTACACACGGCTGCAGCGAATAGGTCATTCTGGAATTGAATGCAATTCTGCATCGGGAGATAATTGCAGGGGAGGGAAGGGATGTTAACTATGTTGGTTTACCCTCTTTATTTCATGACTCGGTCAGGAGACAAAATTTGCTGTTCTGTCAGACCATGAACAGAAGCCGTTATTAAGAACTGTTTATTTTTGTGGACAAGCCTTTAATTTCTGTCCTCGATGGCTGGGGTTCATTTGTGACCAGTTCCATGAGAGAGGCATGACTAATCGGCCTGACATGGCCCACATCATCAACAGCTGACAGATTGCCGCCACAATTTAGACATAAAAAACTTTGAAAGGATTTAAGAGGCATTTTATCTGCTGGTTGAAGATGGGAATATGGCTGAAGTCATTGTCATCATTTCGCAGAATTTTACCAGATTTGATGAATGGGCCCCCCTAAAAGAGCATCCCTAATGGGCACCAATTTTCCCAGCAGCATGACTTCATAATATTAAACACGGTTACGTGTCAGTTAATGGAAGAACGAGGATGGAAGTTACGCCACAAATATCGTTCAAAACTCTTAATCCCGACATGTGTATTTTTTCTGAAGATAATATTATGGCACTTACCTTGCCTTTTTTTTCTCCACAAAATACCTTATGTATAGGCCCCCTATAATGAAGGGCACGGTGGCTGCGGACATCGCGTGTGATTTGTACGAGGTGTCCTTCCGGTTTACCATGAAACACCAGCAAATTAAGTGAAATGGCCTACGACGTTAATCATCAATCAAACAAACAAACATCCAAATACGTAAAACTATTAGAAACGCTTAACCAGCTTAGCGAGTTTGAATTTTGGCACTAGTATTCAAATGTTTTAATTATTTTATTCTGATAATAATTAATCAGACGTATTTTAATTTCGAGCCACTTTTTTACATTTATGCGGTACTTTCTCTAAACTTTCTGCAATAGGTTATTAACTATTATCATCTGTTAATCCCTCAAGTCTCAAATACGGATCTTCAAAGGAATGGCTAATTTTTTTTTTTACATAATAACATTTATTGACAACTACGTCAAATAAGGACGTCATTTTTTGCTCGATGCTATTTGTTGAGTGAAGTCAGGGGTCTAATGTGTTGTACAAATGTCTCTAAGCGCTGATCGAGTTACTAATTTGCTAAACTTGTCTCCCTTCGAGGAACTCTTCACAAGCTTATCGTTTTTCCGTCTAACTAAAATTTTGGCGCTGATGAATTATTTTGGGTTTGTCTCGGCACAGGAATGTGAGAATTAGAGCTAAATACCAGTGTCTGCAGAGTTGTGTTTGTCAGAAATAGTTAACTATTAGTCAGTCAGTATTCGCTGTCTTCTCTAATGAGCATCCAAAACAAACTGGGTTAGAAGTCCAAAGTTTGTCTCGTTTCGAGTAATTTGCTTCCGAGTGTTATATATCCTTTGCCTAGCTTGGTGCTCTCTGATCTATGAGGCAACACTCAGCTGAGTTGTTATCGCGTCTACAACTGCACACCTTGCCGTATTGCACATCGCGTCTACATCTGCACACCTTGCCGTATTGCACATCGCGTCTACATTTGCACACCTTGCCGTATTGCACATCGCGTCTACATCTGCATACCTTGCCGTATTGCACATCGCGTCTACATCTGCACACCTTGTTGATTCCACCATGTTCTGCTTCCTGTGCTTGTCTTGGATATGTCTATTGTCATTGTCTGTTGCTAGACGCCGAGGTTTTCTTTCGCTCATTGGGCTGGCACACCGTCGTACGACTAAAAACAACCTTTTTACGGCGTAAAACCCTAATCAAACGAGCAAACCGGTTTTATGTAAACATTATGCAAGCTGAACAAGTTACCTTGGATTTGAATCTTGAAATCCAGGGTCAAATATGCTCAATTTAGGGTCAAGAAAGTATCCGTGATGATCTTTTGATTTTTTAAAGAAGATCATACAGTTCCTTACTATTTCAAAGTGTCAACTATAGCACCTGATCATATTCACCTATTCACACACTTATTAGTTGATGAGATGCGATCATGCGAGACATCATCAAGTTTTCTCGGCTTCGTCTACCACAGTAGAAAACTAAGAAACTAAGACCCAAAGGGTCAAATTTAAAATACTGAGGCATTCAGTGTCGAAGAATTTTTTAGTTTAGAACATTTTTCGGATTGTTTTGATATTATTTATTATTTCATTGTAAGTATTCTATCTTACTTACCGGATTCTAAAAGTTTAGGCTTACAATTAGTAAGAGTTTTATTTTCGAGGCATTTAATTGTTTCCTTGTCTGGGTGTTACTAAGAAAAATCAATAGCTTGATTTGATTAACAACGTGGAAGTCGTGATCCTCAAATTGATATATTTGGTTAGGGCGCAATAAATTTAACCCTTTACACCTATATACCATGAATATGTTAATTTTGAGAGTGGCCTTTTTTGTAGTGTTAAACTCATACATATTCAGACGAGAAAACGCTTGTGTAAGGGTTAATAAAAACAGTTAATAATTTTGGGCCAAACAACAAGTGCTGTTCAATGATTCAAGGGTTGAAAGACCTGGGGCCCATTTGTCTGACGGGGGTAGCGTTTTTAACCACCATGGTGTCACCGTTTAGTGTCGGGTTTCAGGGTTCCTTTCCACATGGACCCGTTGTTGCTAATGAAATAAGCATGCAACGCGTGCTAACATAACTGCAAGGCGAGAATAATTATATTTCTGGCAGGTCTAGGATGCGTCATATCAAAAGTCGCCTCACGCCAGCATCCAAGTTCCTCTCATTGATGGTTAGAATGTGTCTCCAGAGAGGCATTAGTTAGAGTTAACTCCCCTCGGGGCACTGGCTACCCTTTCCACAACACCACACCATATGTGAGAGTGCTAGTTCACACTTCACACTCTTACTTTGATGGCTGTCACTCTGCGGTATATCAACATAACCACCAAATAACAATGGCAATGAAAGTGCACATTTTTGTCGGGAAAACCAACCTGAACAAATGCAGCTCTTTAAAGGTATCGATCCTCCTAATTGATTGATTGTTTGGTTGATTGATTGATTAATTCATTGATTGATTGATTTGGTTGGTTGATGGATTGATTTGTTGATTTGTTGATTGATTGATTTGTTGATTGATTGATTGATTGATTTAAGTAAGATAGAAATATATGCTGCGATTTATCTGATGCTGCCGAAATATTTGCCTGGTTAAAACATACTACGAAGGAAGCAAGAAACGCGAATAACAGCACATTTGCAGTCGTTCCCTCCAATTTACACTATTAAATGTCTTGAATAAATAATGCATAAATACTAATTGGTGTATTGTGAAAGATATTGGTTCTGGATTCGTATTTGCTGTCCTCCCGGTTAAATTACATGAAGGTAGAAGGTTTTATCAACAATGATCAATTCTTAAAAGACAAAAAAACTTGTGTGGCGTAAAACTGGCATATTTATGGGTTATGTCATGTCAACATATATCCCCTTTATTCCAATTTCAGTATATTTCAATGTCAGAATAGAGTGTAATGTCAATATATATATAAATATATAGAACGTTATCTTTAATTCAATATTAAATCGTCTCTTTGTTTCGGATGGTTTATGGGTATATATTGAAGACACGGACGAGCTAGCGAATAGGACAACGTACGCCAGTTATGTGCTGGCACTGTTGCTTTCGATTAGCAGGTAATGTGGCCGTGATGTGAACGAGGATGAGAGAGACAGATTTCTGGCAGACTTAATACGTAAACTGTTAGACAATTTCACTTATAATTTCGTTCAAGATAGAGCACGATTTGGCTTAGTGTGTGTTATATGTCAAAAGGTGATATAAGCGAGGGAGAAAACAATCTGAATCTAGCAGGCCCTGTATGATATAGTACAAGACTCGATCGGAACAAACCCTGTGCCCCCGCTTCTCAGCACCCCTGTAACTTTTGAACCTTCAAAATATTTTTCAATTTAACAAAGCTATCCAAAGCTAAGGTCTGCCAGGTTCCGTGTAGTTCTGATTAACATTACTGGAAGAGTAGTATTGTTTAACATTCAAGTTATCGGCAAACAGAAGAAGACCAACAACAGACTGACCAAGTTTCAACCCTGGAGTTAGACCGCTTTCTGCCACGATGGATGGACCAAAGCCAGTATACGTGAAACAAGAACATTTCTTCGTGATTTCTAAGTCCTTCGTGTAAGACCAGAGATTATTCTTATAGTTAGTTAACCGGACGCATTAAACTACGTTAATTACTCTTATATGACAGGCCGATCTATCTGTGTATTCTATTTGATATTCTATATTCGTGCATCAAATAGTCAATAAAACACGAAATATTGGTCTGAGAAGCATCACGTGACACTTGAGACGTAGTAGAGATCTTTATTGGATTATGAAGACTCTTCGATCCGGTGATCTGAGACCTACGATATTCCAGTGTACTGAGATATCTAGAAGTGTGATGTAAATCTGATCAACGATTGAAGAGCGCTTATGTTGAGTGGTTTATGAGCCGTGATGTCTGGGTAGAGATATTGTATCATCATCAGCATTGATATTCCCCCGATGATTTGTGGGAAAACAAAGGGAGTCTGTCTAGCACAATATCGCTGAGGAGTTTACAGATAAACAAAGCGGGTTAAGACTGTAGTATCATATCTTAATTTGATTTCCAAGCAAGGTTTGGATATAATTATTTACACGCCGAGTCTCTATAATGTATTTGTATTGCCAAAATCTTCCATGACTGGAGTATCTTATACATTGCCAAGATGGGATCAAATTTGACAAAAGCCTGAATTATGAGGCTTGTGTGAATTACCATGATATACTATAAGGCTGCTCTGTAATTTAAATATATTTAGCCATAGTTTCTGTATCTTACGATCTGACAAGCAAGCTTGACCAGTAATTGACTGCTATCCCAGGAATTTGGTCCACACGAGTTTTCGAGATACCTCCAAGTCACGGAAAGCAAAAATATGCCGTACTAATTTTTTTAAACTCAGTTTTCGCTTCACATGCCAAGGAATTCGACCAATTGCGTTAGCCCACACTGTTCGGAGAAATGAATTTCGCTATACAGTAAAGTAGCCTAATTGCAAGTTAAATTTGTGAAACTTTCTACATGCTATAGTACATATGAGTATAAAGGAATTCCGATGAAGAAAAGGAAAGTGTTTTGATAGTTTTTTTGCTAAATTATTGAGAGATTAAAGCTATCTCCAGTTGGACAGAAAATAAAAATAATATTTCCCTCTGCCATCACATGTATTTAAACAAATTTTGTTTTAATCATATGAAGTGATTTTCGTGGTATCATAAAAAAGTGTATCAAATGTTTCCATGATTTTCTTGTGTGCAAGTTATACCAACTGAAAAAACGTTTAGATTAAGAAAACCAAAAAGAAACAGAATCAGCAGCTGGAAATGATCTTACTGAAGTTACCAGTATACCTATAGTATATTGTAAGAGGAGACCTTTCAAATGGTAATGATTTATTGAACTAGATTCCCCAGTCTTGTTTTAAAATACCTTGTTTGTGCAGAAATTTTGAATATAGGTGGAAACTTCTTTCGTTTATCATATAGAAACTTGGATAGAAACACAACAAAGACTTTTTTTTATGGATTCAGAACTACGGTAATGGATTTATTGACGAGTAAGATTTAGCTTGACAACGGTGCTAGTATCTTTACTGAAATGTGTTCGTCAGTAAATCCAGAAGTTGTAAATCCATAAAAAGTCTCGTTATGGTACATGGGGAAATATTCTACATTGTGCAATGTACGCAACCTGCCTGTGTAAACCATCACAATTAGGGTTTAATATATCGACTGTGGGCTGGTCTATGTCGAAAATTACAGTAGTAGTCCGTTTCAATTTGACTGGAGGACCGTAAACGTTGGCAAATTACCGGGGTGGCCGTCTTCAAAACAGAGAACTGCTCAGGCAATCTGCAGTCAATGGGAGAAAGTAATCAAACAACCCATACTGTCGCCATAGTTACAGCTTTTTAAACCGCTAACCTATCCTTACTTAGTGTCTATGATGATTTCTATTTGAAACTGAACAGTAGAGAAAATGACAACATCGAGAACTGTCCAGCGTCTAATCCTAGCCCATTAAAGCACCCACTGCGCTGCTATACTCTTTGGAATGTCCGACTACATCCCTAATTAAGTCCCCGATTGCCAGATTCATACATCAAAGTGGGTAAAGCCGGACAAATAAGTAATCAAAGAGGATATAATAGGATGCATTAAGGTTTCTGAAACGCTCGTCTTTTATAAAGTCTATATATGTTGCTGTGAAACGAGCTACACGCCTTTAACAAAGTGATTTTATGAACGAGAACACGTTATTATAATACAGATTTGTAGTTCTCTGTGGACAGATGCTGTACACTTCATTCATGCCTTCAAACATCAAAGCAAAAAGCTCTGAATCGCCCCGAAAATGTACATATTTGCTCACTTAGTATCTGATCAACAGAACAAATATAAACGAGATTCTACATTGCAAATCCTGTTTTATATAGGCCTATATATGAAAGAACCGGGGTTCTAAAACACTTGAGATTTGAGTACAAAAATGGTTTGATACTGGAGCGACCACGTCAATATGTTTGATTGTTGTTTAGCACCAAGCTGTTATTTTGTAATTCACCAAAGAGGATATTCGAAATGAACATACGAATGCTCCAATTAGGCATGTTGAAATAAACCGTGATCAGGAATAAACCGAAATAAGAAACTAACCAGGTTTGTGTTTCTCGGAGTTGTGGTCTACTACTCAAATTATCCAGTTGAAATCACAGTATACTAATGCTCGGAAAATAATTATTGTCAAATCGTGTTCTTAGAAGATCTCTATTCCATTAGCCTATACTTTTCTCATCGAAACATATTGACTTGTGAACAACACATGCAGTTGAGCAATCATCCCAGTTTGTTTGGCGTTATCGTCACCGGCACAGAGTAATTGGTTACTACCCAGACAGCACGAGCATCCCTTATCTTATTTTATTTTAGTTATAAATTTAGTTCCACTCGGACGTTAAGGACTCTGTATTTCGACATTTAACTGATTCAAAAAACGGGCCAATTAGCAAACGCAAACTAACTGCATGCACTGATGGTTTCCAGTTATATATTTTGTCGTTATTCCTGAATTATAAAACATGACACAAATCTGATTCCATCGTATATATATCTTCCAACGATATTTCGCGGGTGGCTGCTGGGAGCCCTGGGTCTCTTGAACTAAAGGGCAGCACGAAGCCGATTTGTTGTGTTGTCTTGCACTGTAAATTTTCACTTTTTTATTGCACCATGCATGCATGTTTTGCGTCCTGTATTTGTCTTGTATTTTGTGATTGTTTATTTCCAATGACGTCAAGGGTGGCTTGCTTCACCACCATTTCGCTAACAGACCGTCATATGGGTCAAATAATCCAATTATATACGGCGTAAAACTCAAATCAAATAAACAAAACAATCGATCTACCGGTGTGTCTTTAATGACATTTAAGCGATACTCCTGTTTGTCCTGTCAGTCTGTCTTGTTTCTGTCGTGAGGTTTGCATAGCTTTCAAGGTGGTTATTTATGGGGTATAATGCAGTAAGATTGATTGGTACAAATTCAACTGAACAAACCACCATGCAGACCTTGGAGTACCAAGCTTCTCTGTTCAGGGTCTTTGTGGATAAGTCTTTTTAGAAAGCAAGTGAAGCATTACGGTCTCTCTGCAGCTGTGTAAACCTAAATAAACAACTAAAAAGAAATATCAGTCATAGTAAACAGACAGGCCAGAACTGTTATGGAAAATCCCGCACCGGGATTTACATTTACTATTAACATTTATTGGTTTTTGGAAACTGGGCTGAAATAAGCATTGTTCTCGTTGGAATCCAATTTTCCGTATTTTTTTCCTGGTTGATTGACGAAAGATATACCGTAGATAATAGAAGCCCGGCGGATATGCGAATAAAGTAATGTGCTATATGCATCCCACAAGACAACAGAATTGAAATAGAGCAGGCTGTTTTAAGGCATGAATATACTATCCCCTAATGGTTAGTGCAGAAAAAGATAAAATTGGTTTAACCTATACCAAATCTGAAACACTGAGCAATCATTTCGGACATTTTAAGTGAAGAATAAGACCAACAACAAGTATAGTGATATAGTCTAGTTTGTTCAAAGAACGATTGTTTGAGAATTGCCTCACAATAATCGGGTTCAGTTGGACAAACATAGTAATTATAACAATCGACCGTTACAACCAACTAAATGATAATGGGTGTTTCAGCTATATATACTTGTAGAGCGTGCATTGAGAGACATACTTTAGTTAACAAATGTAGGTATTTATAGATACAGCTAATCTATTGACATCTATTTTAGTGATTTTGCTTTATTATTTGATTATGTGTTTTTATTTTGCAGTCAGTAACTTTTCGAAAATGCCAAACTAACATTTTGTAATAATCTAAATTTATAATTTCTCGCACGCTTCAAGAAAGTCTGAGGCCAAAAGTTGAGTCTGTGTTAGATTGGTTGGTTATTGGGTACACTTCACATTTGGGGGTTTGATTGGTTGGTTATTGGGTACACTTCACATTTGGGGGTTTTCTCAATAGACTACTGTTGTCTGTAAACAAAACGTTTCGTCTAGCTTGCAAATCTTCATTATATTACATGGAAGGCTTTATGCAACATTAGTAAAACAGACGGGCAAAGTTCAGTTATCTAAATCCAGTTAAACTGAAATCAAATTAATTATATTTAATGTGAAGCGCGAGTTAACCATCTATAGTCGAAAGCTGACAAATCAGATGTTCCTTTCTCAAACAGGCAATACTTTGTTTGTCATACCGAATATACTGATTTTTAATTGATAAATTTGCCACATTGAGCAATTCCCCGTCACTATAAAGTATAGACTGCCTAGCAGACGACGGTCACATCAAAACATACAGCACAGTCATAACACAGCAGTCCAACGCGATCTCTCTGGTCGTCAGTTGATAGTAAAAGGTATATGTAAACTGCGTCTGTTGAAAAATGTCGGTAAAATGGCGAATATAGTAAAACTGGTGAGTTACGTGGATGCCGATAAAGTGCATGCGCTACCGGTTGGTATCAGGGCCATTATCTTGAATAAATTGTGCAAAAGCAAGGTAAATCATAACTAAACCAGCTGCCCACGTAGTGCCAGTTAGTGACTCTCCTATCGATATTTAATATTTTTTTATATTTGCTGGAAGGAGAGTGACAGTGTGAAACTTCCCAAAACGTTCGCCCCTACGAACGATATTTTGTTAGTAGTTTACAACTGTTTAAATAAAAACTATTGAGCTGGCAAATAAATAAAGACTTACAGTTAGTCACTATGGATATCATCTTCAATT
>JAUELC010021073.1:0-13092 GCA_031471745.1 Cryptochiton stelleri
TTGTTGCGTCCACATGTAGCATTGTAAATTTGCACACTTTAGTTTGTCTGATTGCACCATGTATTATGTACTGTGATTGTCTGATTGCACCATGTATTATGTCCTGTGATTGTCTTCTATCTTGTCATTGTTTGTTGCCAGTGCGTTACAGGTGGTTTCCTTCACCCATAGGGCTGGCATGCCATCATATGAGTGAAATAACCTTATAGGCATGGCTAAAACCTGAACCGAACAAACAATGGAATAACGTTGGGCTGCTTTGTATTCATTTCGTGTATTTCGACACAATTAAAATGACTGCATTGTATTTCAGAACTTAGACGATGACTATTTCATGAACAGTGCTGATAAGATAGGCTATTTCTACGAAGCAGGTGTTCAAGATGAGACAGGTACAGTAACCAGTGAAATATGTTAGTTTATATAGGCTAACTATTTTATGGTTTAAGAACATTTCCCCTTGGTACATTTACCACCCGGACATTTCCCCGCGGGTCTTCTGTACCATTAGGACATCTGCCCCCATTCACTTTTTATCACATTTTTGTCTATTTATATGGAGACAGATATGTAAAGATAAGTTACTTAATCGTTTTTTCTTCATCTTAAATTATTCTGTAAACATGCTAACCAAAAATGTCAAGTCGTAGTCGTATATCTATTCTAGAATATACTTTGTAAAACAGAACTCCCCAGACTAAATTGATTCATTGACTTATTACCAATACTCTTTCTCTGAACACCTGGTCCAAGGAGCGGGGGGTTGGATGGAGATTCCTGTTGCCCTGGTACTATCTGAACTGAGGGGCAATACGAAGCCGATCTGTTCTGGCGTCTAGCACTGTAAATTTGCTCGATTTGTCTTATTGCACAATGTTTTGCGTTATGTCCTTGTCATGTACATGTATCTTGTCATTGTTTGTTGCCAGTGACTTCAGGGGTGGTTTCCATCACCCAGTGGTCTGGCATGCTGTCATATGAGTGAAACAACCTAAAGTATGGCGAACCTGAAGTATAAAACCCCAAACAATCAATCAATCGAGGGTGAGTGGAGGGAGCTTCTTGTTGCCCTGGTGCCCTCAGAGCTAAGGGACAATGCAAAGCCGATCTGTTGTGGCGTCCTATTATGTCCTGTGGGTGTCTTGTATCTTGTCATTGTTTGTTGCCAGTGGCGTCGCCGTCTGGGTGGTTTCCTTCACCCATTGGGCTGGCACGCCGTCTTAAAAGTGCAATAAAACCCCAATCAAACATGCAATCAATCAATCAATCATGGTTCTGGCATATACACTATATTTAATGGAATGTTAATAGAATAAATCACTGTACAGTGATGATCTGTGGAATTCATTGTATTATTCATGTTTTTTTATAGGTAGACTTTTAGTGGACAAACACAAGTCCTTAAACAAGATAGGCCATGGTAAGTTGTACATATATAATAGCTCTTGAATGGTAAATGTTATAACTTTGTGAGGTGAAGTAATTAAACAAGATTTCAAGAGTTTTTTTTACTGAATACCCCTACTGTTGTCTGTGCTGGAGTACATGTTCCTTTGGCAATTACATGAATTCAATCAAACGGGCGGTTGGAGGAATCTTCCTATTGCCCTGGTGATCTCAGAGCTAAGGGGCGACACAAAGCCGATCTGTTGTGGCGTCCTGTTATGTCCTGTGATTGTCTTGTATCTTGTCATTGTTTGTTGCCAGTGGCGTCGGCGGTGGTTTCCTTCACTCATTAGGCTGGCACACCGTCAAATGAGTAAAGTACAGCGTAAAACCCCAAGCAAACAAACAAATACAATTCGTTTCATCTGTTTGACGTGATCGTTCTTAAAATGAATCCCTGTATCAGATTTTGATATTCCAGGTGTTGAAGTTCATTCTCGGGTAGTTGATTCATAAGGAATAACGTCAGGTTTTACTGATCCCAATATTTCATTTTGACAACGATGAAGAAAAGCACAGATGCTTCTGTAAAGAGATACAGGCAATCTGACATGACTGGTTATACAATTTGGCTTAGGATAACATACATAGGAGCGTTTGACCTTTTCCATCATGTACTACAGAATAGAAAACATGAAATCCATTTGTGCAAAACACAAAATCATTCAATTTGGAGATATCTTTGTGTTAAAAGACCAGAGCCCACTTTCACAAAGCCCTCTAAGCTAGAGAAGCGCATAAAGACTAAGAAAACAGAAAAAAGACGTATAAAAAGCAGATACACCTCTTTGGGAAAGCCGCCTTTGCATATCCTAAAGCATGTCTCCTTTGTGGGAAATTAAGTGGAACTATTTTGTACCAGAGGTAGACATAGCCACTATATATGGAATAACCTACCTACCCTTTGGTTTAGCTTTGGCACCAGGACTTCTCAGTCGGTATTATTCCTCGTTTATTGAAATACAGTAACGACATACAACCTCCATTATCATATATCTATATGGTGGCCGGGTGAAAAAAACTAAAGAACGCGAAAACGAAAGCACAGTATAAATTATGCGAAAAAACAAGGAATTTTTCTTTTTTCTAGTGTTCGATTTCTAGAAATCGCGAAATCACGACAGTGAGCACTATTGGTCTGAGTAAGCTGTTATTCGGAGTACTGTCCTGCCATATTCCTGACTGACCGTCTTAATCCTAACTTCCCGGAATAAAGAGGCACCACTCATGCAGCAGGTTCCCAGACTGTCTTTGTATTCTTCATGGAGTACTTGATTCAATCATTTTTAGGCAACCATTGAGGGGGGAGGGGGGTAGTGTTTTTGTTTTGTTTTTTGTCTATTTCCTCAATTCTGATAATGATGTATTAATAAACTCGATCATATCTGGATCATTTCACGGAAAACCCAAAACTCAGACTTAAATGTAAATGACAAAGAAACATCACAACTGTTACGTAGCAAAGAGAGATTGAATTTACCATGAGGACATAATGATTTCAAGTCTAGCTGTTAGCCATAGTAGGTTCGACCTGAGATATAGTACGTCCAACAGTGAAACGTGTGGTTGCTTTATTTATGTGGTAAATATTTTTTAAACTTGTGCCAGGAATAGGCCTACCTTGTAAGGTAAAATAGCAACATTACCAATGCCTCACACAAATATACAACAGTAAAATGATACTTTTTATCGTTGAGGTTACTATTCTGGTTTGAAGAGGCAGAAAGTAGTTTTACAGTTCGTCATTACCGCCCATCGCAAGCCAGATATTAAGTTAGAATTTTATTCTCCAAACGATCTACTCCGGATTCTCCAATTAATTGACCCAATTACGTAAATGTGGGAACAGAACGAATGACGACGAGTTTTCTGATAATAACGGCGGTAGTTATAGGCAGTCATAACGAGATAAGCAGAAATGAGATCACGTGCTAATCTCTTGCTCAATCAAATATCCCCAATGGTACTGAATAATGTATCTGAGTCACAGTAGCTTTGTGACCAACTTCAACGTCCTGCACCGTCCACTTCACTCCATCCAATAATTGCATAAGCAGTTTGACATGCGCTGCTCTACAGGCACGACAGGAACGTCTTCTTTCCGTCCTGAATGGCTTAAGATTTTAAGGTTGCTCCCTTAAATAGACTGATTTGATTGATATCATGGTATGTTCGAAGGCTGATTTATTGACTGATGTTTGATTGATTCACTGCTTGTTTTAAATGTTCATTTTACCAGTGATCTACGTTTTTCTCTTGCAGGTAAATTTTATTTATTTATTTTTTTTATTTTTTTTTTATTTACACAGAAAAAAGGTAACGGTTTATTAATCTCTATTTATTGAACAGTTAGCTTTTTTATACTGCCAATCGATGTCATACATTCTGTTATGTCAGTCTGCTCCCCAGTCACAGACATAATCTCTACCCACATTGAGACAGCTATAATATTAGGATCCAGTATGATGTAAAATACGGAAATGATCCTCGATCTCTGACAAGTTATGGTACAAATCAGTCGGGTTGATGAGAGGGAAATTTAATGTAAGTCTGACTTGAACACTCTGTCATGACATATCATATCCTACTTGTAAACCCACATAACACAGAAACTCGAAGGCTGCTCTCTTGTCTATTGGCGATTAAAAGGTCAAATATATTTTTTGTGTGCAACAGCAGCGTGATAGCTTTATTGTAGTTCTTTAAGTGAATTCTGTCATGCAAAATTACATCGATATAGGCTAGTTTCATTGTCAGATTGCGTTATTTTAATAATATTTGCAAGGAATCGATAATTGGTTTTCCTAAGGGGTATTATTAAATCGTCTCCCATTGTGTTATGCATCCGGATGTCCATTGAATCCCATCAACAACCGTTTAGTACAAAATACTCAAAAATCTTTTCATAGATTTAGGAAAGTTATCGATTTTGTTTTCCAGATGGCCCAGTTTTCACACCAGCTTAATGACGCCATTATTCATCTACTGAACAGAGTTGAAAGGAAGGTTTTGCCACGCTTACTACGATTTTAAATGAAACTAAATCGAATGAAGGAGCAGGGGACAGGACAGATTCCGTTAGGCAAACTAACTCTCGATTCCTTGTAAATATTAGTTAAAAAGCGGCATCTTAAAAGTCCTTCAAACTATATGGAAAGAATGTTAGAGGGCGGAAGTTCAGTTATATTTTATCCCTACCCATAAAAAGAGAACCACCTTCGATTTAGGGGTAATGTGGGTTTTCATTTACGGGTGGCAGTTAATTGTGTGGTTATAATACAGAATTCAAGCCAGCCTTAATTAATTTCACCTGTCATCAACCCTACAGATTTATCTGATAATTTGAGATCGAGGATCATTTCCGTATTTTACATCTCACTGGATTCTAATGTTAAAGCTGTCTCAGTGTGGGTAGATATCATCTCTGTAACTGGAACTCTCTTTGATAACAGAATGTAGGTTTAGAAATGAAATCGAGCGACCTTGTAAAAACCTTATACGCCAACGTAATAAATTTAACAATATACTTTTGTTTTGTTACAAAATTATAACTAGAAGACCGATTGTTTAAGGGTGCTATTTTGTCTTTCGAAACTGCGTAGCTCATAAACAAATCTTGATCTTGAGTTCTGTCAGTTCCTTAACGTTCAATTACATGCTCTCAGACAACATAGTGGTCAATATAAATAGTTCTTCTATCAATTAACATCGTTTTACGACAAAGTAATTAAACGTTATCATTCAGTCAATACCGAAACTCAATAACCCAGTGAAGAAATGAAGCAGATTATTGTGTACTACTGTATAGCGAATGTGATCCTAATTGGGCCGTCTCACGAGAGAATGTTTATATCGGATTATTACTCTCCTGTTAAAGTCAGACCCGCTTGTAATTCCTCTGTCATCGACCCGACTGATTTGTGCCAAAATTTGTCAGAGATCGAGGATCATTTCCATATTTTACATCTCACTGGATCCTAATATTATAGCTGTCTCAGTGTGGTAGAGATTATCACTGTAACTGGGAAACAGACTGATATAACAGAATGTAGTTCTAGAAACAACATCGATTGGCCGTATAAAAAGCTCGCACGCCAACGGGTTAAATTGAAGAAAATACTTCCCGACAACATGGTCGTATAAAAGACCGATTGTTGAAGGGGGTCCTTCTTATAGTGTGACATTTTGCCCCAATGCTATTGAGCAGATATCGAAGATTCTTCATTTGGAGACAATTAAATGTGCGAGTTTACCTCGACACAACAGCGAATATGCTCATGAAAAGAATTAGACCGAAGAGTTACCATGATGCTTTGAAATCGAATTCAATCGAATATCAGCATTTAAATCAGAGCGTTCCCAAGTTTCACGCCAGTGTAGCTATGAAACAAAATCATGATTTTGTCTTTGCCTCTTCATAAGTATAACACAGACTGAAGAAAACAGATATCTCAAATGATGGTCAATATATTATAGGTAACTGTTATATACTGCATTCCACTAAATATCTTGGTAATATTGATCTGGAATTGACCTCAATAAACATGTCAAGTAACTACCTGATACAGTCACGGGCATAAGGTGAATGGATAACGACTATAATCACATTTCCTTTTGATATGCATCAGTCCGTGTTTTCAATACTCTCTTGTCTCTGATCTCTTGGCTATCTCCTCAATGAATGGAGTATAATTAATGACAAACACAATCAAACTGATTTTACTTTTGGCGCGGAACTGCGAAACTCTGGGATCGATATAAGACCCAAAAAAAATGATGACAGCAAGCCAATCAATGCTTTGAGATCAAGTGTCACAACGCACATCACCGTCATTACTCACACCTGGATACGGTATGGAGGTATAGGCAACTCCACTGAGATTCCAGTAGGCGAGTTTTGAATGCTTTATAGGTTAGACCGCCCCATACAAAGTGGAACTCCACTCGTTGTATAGACTGTAGAGAAAAGAATGCCAATGGAATTAACATTATGGAGCAGGCTAACCGAGTAAAGCATTCACACCTCCATGCCTCGAATCTCAGCGGAGTTTCCAATCCCTTACTACCATATCCCAGCTCAGGCTGCCTCGTGTCGGACTGGCAGTAGAGGAAACTTCCTCGTGTCGGACTGGCAGTAGAGGAATCGTCCTCGTGTCGGACTGGCAGTAGAGGAAACTTCCTCATGTCGGACTGGCAGTAGAAAAAATCTTCGTCGTGTTGGACTGGCAGTAGAAGAATCTTCCTCGTGTCGGACTGGCAGTAGAGGAAACTTCCTCGTATCGGACTGGCAGTAGAGGAAACTTCCTCGTGTCGGACTGGCAGTAGAGGAAACTTCCTGTCAGTCTGATACAACCATTTAATCACTTTTACTCGTCGCACTAGAATTTGTCTACACGGTTAACCCGTAACGTTTCTTCAAATGACATAGTATTGATGACAACCTCAATGCTGTAACTTTTTTTCTTTTAGAGTAGCTAAAAGGGTATATTTCTATAGCTGCAAAAATTATATTTCTATTTAAAAGTAAACCTATAGATTTATATACTTGCACTTAGAAGATATTACAAGTGGTCCTCTGTCGAAAATGTATTCTTTAGAACGTTTGTGACCACCTGAATATTTCTGTTCATCTCCTTATCACCACCGTTCAAATGTAAAACGTTAGGGTCAGCCAAACTGGTCGTTATATCATCCATGTAATTGGGCCAACTTACTCTAGTTTTCTGAGCAGATCATTCCACAATAAACTCGCCAAGGGATTGGACGAAGTGTCTAGCTTCAGTCGGGCCCTAATGACAGAATGACAACCTACTTGATGTCTCTTGATTCCACTAAGTTAGGGACAGACACTTCAGAGATATGAAAAAAAACGTATGTGACTAGCCAGAAAGAATTAAAACGCGTAGTTTCAATGTTATGTCTAATCCCCTTTTCTAGTCAACACCAGTCCACATAATACAGAGCTTACCCTACCAATAAGACGAGATGTACCAATGACTTTATAATAATACAATAGTGATATATCTTATTCATTAAACTGCTGAGAATGTCCTAATGTGCTCTTTACATTTGCACACAGAATTACAAACTGCGTGGATTACTTGATCATGAGAACCATGGTGTATTGTGAACATTGATGTAAGAAAGAAACAACCATTAGCTTGAAGACAATCAACCAACCAGATTTTAATATACCACAAAAAAGTGAAAATTGTAAAAACTTCCTGAACTGTGTACCATGAGAAATATACAATAAATTCATTGATCCATCTTAGAAAAGATGATTCTATGAAATTCAGTTCACATTATTAAATTACTTCTGGTGAAACGTAAGTCCTCGTGTACCTTTAAACTATTACAAAGGGCTACCACAATTGGTTTTTAATTTCATAAATTCGATTATTCACCCCAAAACTACAAATTTGTATATTCTTTGTATTTCATGGTTTGAAATGAAAGAAACAGTTCGAAGTGTACATTATAAACCGAGTTAAAAGGATATCGAAACCAAAATGTCTGATTCAACTTTAAATGGTTATCTGACATGTAAACTTGTTTATTCGTTGATCCAGAAATTTATGTCCAAAACTGTTGATGCTTATCATGAAGTTGTGTTCAAGTTAGACTTCTGTCATCAACCCGACCAATTGGCTCCAAAATTTCTTAGAGATTGAGGATCCTTTCCGTATATCATATCTCATACTAATGTGAGCAGTCTTGGTAGAAATATTCCCTTGTTAAAGTCTAACAGGCTGACATAAATAAATGTCGGTCTTGGAACGAAATCAATTAACTGTATATTAACATAATATTTACCAACTTAAAATCTTCAGTGATGTGGATCAGGGTTACGTTACAAATCAATTTTCTACGAACTCATTACTAAAAAACATTAAGCAAAACTAATGGGAAAACATTGATCCTATAACTCGTTAAAACAAGCAGTGAATCAATCGATCACCAATCAATCAATCAATTAATTAGTCAGTCATTTTATTATGATATGCTTCGGTCAGTGCTTTAATACTCTCACGTCTCCTAGCAATATCATCGATGAATGGAATACAATTATTCCAGATACAGAAACCAACTTCTTTTATTTTTTTACGCGAAAACTCATGAATCGAAGAAAATAAAGAGGTTCACTTCGGGAAGAGGACACTCCCGTGAAACTTAGGTCTTTTCTGATCAAGTCTCTTTCCGCACATCATCCGAACAAGGCAATTCTCCGCCACAGAGAGTGCTTTATTTCCTCGTGTGAACCTGTCAGGAGGAGTCCCGATGAAATTATGGGATGGAGTGAAGTGGTCAGTGCAACAGGATGAGGCCGGTCATGGAGCTGTAGTTACTTTATTGTTTAGCTCTATTTGTTCACTTGATGAAGCGAGGGGTTTGCATGATATTTGGATTACTAATTGGTCTCATTTCTGTTCACCTTGTTCATTCATTGTCCACAAATACAGCCTTTAAGATGTAAAACGCGGGCATTATTACGTCTGGACATCCCAGTAACGTGGTCAACTTATTGGAGTTGAGGTTTGAATAATGATGTCGTCAAAGGATTGGACCAAGTATTTATCTTGATGTGGACGATGCTGACTGTACAACTGTGCTCCACGCCTACCGTAGACCTTTATCTCTTGATGTCGTTGATGATGAAAATTCATGATGAGGAATAGCAGAAGCCTTCTGGTTTAGATTATTTTGCGAACCACCATTTTTTATATCAGCTTTAGCTTTTAAGACGGCAAAAAGCCAAAGCCTGTAGCTGTATGTCTACAGGCAGTTCATGTATGTATTGCTTTGAGCGACCGATGTTTACTGATACCATAAGTTTATTATCTGAAGTGTGCAACTCATTTACTCCAGCTAAACGACGTTGAAGCAATTCATAGGTCAGCTTTTAAGAGTAGTAGAAAATCGCAACTCACTTGATGAATCAAGAGAAATATTGTTTAACCATTTTTAAGATTTCTAGTTTACAAATAATTTTTTTAAATTTGTGGATGCATCTTGCATGTACATTTTAAAATAAGACATACATGGGAGGCCTTTTTTGGTTATAAGTTTATAATCCTTCACCTGCCATTTATTTCTGCGCTGCGCTTCAAACTGAATGAGCAAATATAAGATCTCCTGCGAGGCCTAAGTCTCATGAAACGTTAAAAGCTGGCCAGATGCCCCGATGCCCTTGAGCTGGAACACTGGACGTTGTTAATTCAGAGTAATACTCTTCTGGTGATACCAGATAAAGAGATACTGTATCTCTTTATACTTGTGTATTATAGAGATAATTTTTCAAAGACATTTTTCATAAGCCAAAATACAGTTTGCGTTTGTTTGGTTTTGTACCCGTGTCTGTGTTTTATACTGCTTAAGGAGTTCGTTGCCTTCTAGGTTCAGTTCAGGTTGAGAAGTTTTGTTTTAAACCGTGAGTATCGTGTGCTTATAGGTTCATCGTTGCTAAGGAGTATCGTGGCGTTACAGGTGGTGGAAACTGGGCCATCTGGAAAACAAAATCGATATCTTTTCTAAATCCATGAAAAGACTACATGTATGTTTTTGAGTATTTTGTATGAAACGGTTGTCGATTGGATTCAATGGACATCTGCACAGCAGGGGACGATATAGTCAAATGATTGATTGAAAAACATATTTGTTCTTCAAGTAAACATTTTTTTAGCAACTGTCGTTGAAAGAACTTCCATTTCAAATTAGATTAAATGAACCGAAGGAGTAGGCGACAGGATGGATTCCTTTACGAAAACAAGTTATCGATTACTTGTCAATACTATTAGAAGACCTTCATTAAGATGAAGCTATATCGATATAATGCTAGATGACAGAAATTCAGTTGAAGAACCAAAATAAACCTGTCGAGTATTAATTACACGGAAACCACAATTAGACTGTGCCTGTAAGTCTCCCATTCAAAAGATATCACTCTTTGGGTTGTGGTGCTAACTTGTGCCTTCATTTACAGGTAGGCTTAACTTACACTCACCTGCCATTCCCCCATACCGATTTGTCACACAATTTGTCAGAGATCGAGGATCTCCATATATCCTAATGTTATAGCCACTTCAGTGTAGGTAGATATCACCTGCGTTAACTAGAGAGCAGACTGACATAACTCACTGAATCCTAATGTTATAGCCATTTCAGTGTGGGAAGAGATCACCTGCTTTAACTGGTGAGCAGATCCATATAACCGAACGTAGTTGTTGAAATGAAATCGATAAATCGTATAAAAACCTTGATCATAATACTTTCCGACAACTTGTGAAAATGAGAAATTCATGAAGAAATACTTGTCCAAAATTACTTCAAAACGCTCTCTGGAATGAGATTGAAATGTCGTGAACAATTTATAAGCATGTTGTCATTCACACGAAATATAGTATAGTTAATCCAATTAAGATAGTACAGATTGAGGACCATCAGCAATTTTAGACATAAACTTCTGCACAAACGAATAATAATGTTTATAAATCTGTTTGTCACCATAATCATTTACAGAAAAATCAGATATTTTGTTTAGATATCCTCTCAAGTCAGTTTGTAATTGACACTTTCAAATGTTTCTATCGGTTCAAATCAAGATAGAGAAACAATACACTAATTTGGAATTTCTTGTCATTTGGTAATTTACATTCCCAAATTAAAACCCCATTTTGATATCCATATGAAATCATTTAAATGTACAGGAGGGATTGCGTTTCACCCTGGCTAAGCTAAACATTGTGCACTGAGTTTTATAGAATTATTTTTCTAAGACTGATCAATGAACTTATTGTATTTTACTCATGCTCCGTATCCAGGAAGATGTTAAAGGACATTTACCGTTTTGAGATATACTAAGAATCTGGCTGGTGATAAATTCTCCACTGACTGTCTTCAAGCTAATGGTTGTTTATTTCTTACATCAATGTTCACAATATACCGTGCACCTCAGGATCAAGCAATCCACGCAGTTTGTAATTCAATGTGCAAATGTAAAGAAAATATTAATAAAATGTCATAAATTCATCTCACAGGTATGTAACTGCTACTGAAAATGGCGTGTGGACAGAAAATCAGTTCTTTTTGTGTATTACTTACATTAATCAGAACAGTATTAGGACTAGTAGTGCTTCAAAAAACTGTATACACCTCACATTAAAAATACACGTCCAATTTTGTCTGGCTATTCACAGAGTTTGTCAAGTAATTCTGTTATATTTCTCTGAAGTGTCTGTTCCTGACTTCGTGGAATCAAGAGACATCAAGTAGGTTTTAAGTCCGTCATTACCGCCCGCCTGAAGCTAGACACTTCGTCCAATCGTTTGACGAGTTTATCCCAGAAAGATCCGCACAGAAGACTCCATTAAATTGACCCAATTAAATATGGATGATATAAAGACCATCTTTTCTGATGTTAACGTTTTACATTTGTACGGTGATAAGGAGATGAACAGAAATGACCAGGTTCTGTACTTTTAAAATTATGCATTTAATATCAAGCTTAAAGTCACATACGCGCCAAAAATTAGGGTTTTCCAACAAATGCTGATTGCCTCGATCTTTAGAAGTTATGAAGTTTGTTCATAAATTAAAACGGATTTGTTGAAATAAAAGATATTCAATGGGTATAAAGCTTGTACGAGCCGGAGAAATCCTGTCATAATTGGAACTAAACGTAAAGACGGATGGGCAGTTTTCCAAATATGTATCTATCTACAAAGGCTTTGATCCCAACGTGACGAATGATCTTGTATGTAAAGACTCAGAGTTTGTATGTTGTAAGGGGATAGGCCAATGATCGTTGACTTGGAGTAACATTGGTATATCAAAGCGTGTCCCATATTTGAGAGTTACTTGGCACATCCTCATTTAAAAATTGTGGCAGAATTTTCATTTTGTTTTGATTGTTTTTTTTTGTTATTCTTATAATTTCCCTTAACCGACAAAGCTGGGGGCGAAAAAATATCTATAACTCGTGAGATTCAGTAATAACGCAAACAAATAATATTTGGGCGCCTATGCTACATTAACCATACAGGCTGTAGGCATACGGCTCTTGCCTGTCAATTGTTTGTTGGCCTCGACTCGTTCAGTCATAAAAATCATTTTGTTTTTGTTTGGTTTGTGTATTCTCGTTACGTCTAATTCTTGTTTGTTTTGTGTATTCTCGTTACGCCTAATTCACACCTCAGAAATGCACGGTTCGCCTAACTGCCTAATTGGGGATTAACTATAAAGGCTAACATCTGGAAGTCGCGCCTTGGGGATAATCCGATGAGGACGGAACAATATGTTATAAAAGTGCATGTACCAACGAAATTTTGAAATGAAATTTAATCATTCATCATGGCAAGTGCTACGTAGATGAAGATCGTTAATAAGAGATAATACCGGTATCATATAAATATTGAGAAAGAAGCATAGGGGATAAAAAAAACAATGTAAAATGAATACAGAATGACTTCCATTTCTACCGCTTGTCAAATTAAATATTCAAATAAAACTCCACTATTGCATGTAAAAAATCTTGTTGGAAATTTAGGCTCGCCACCTATCCGTTGTTCCCTATTGTTTACACTCCTAATCTCTCATAATTAACCTTTAATCCATCGTAATCTCTTTATTAATCTAAGTTTATATACT
>JAUELC010021184.1:0-13089 GCA_031471745.1 Cryptochiton stelleri
GATTGTTTGATTGATTGATTGATTGGTTGATTGATTGATTGATTGATTGGTTGATTGATTGATTGACATTGCATCCCGGTTATTTAAATATAATAAAGACTGACAGACTGATTATGATTGTTTGATTGATTTGCGAAACAATTTTCATTCGTGCTTTTCTACCTGTAAGTAATTGCACTTTAGGCGAATGGCCTTCGTTATGACATAACACAGCCATATTACCTGGACCATCGACCGAGTCTGTCATATCAATGCTGTTATATACCAGTAGCAAATTATATATTGGTCACGTGTGGCAGTTAGCGCGTGGTTCACTCTTAAACAACATGGTTTTGTTCCTAATGACTGCTTTCAGTGCTTCGACAATATTTTTCTGCCAACATACATACTGATGGTTTTTTTCCATTTCACTTCCAATTACTAGGCTTTCTAATTGCTTAATACAAATCTGTTTTCTATCTGCGAGATCATTTGATTGACGTTTTACCGTATTCGATACACACTCCTCGTGCGCCTCAGTTTTAGGCTTCTCGCCGTTCATACAGAAATCAGGTTAGTTTCTGGCACGTGGCGCAGCAGTCTCAAGGACACTGACGTCACATTTGGCTAAATTCATCTTCAGGGTCACCGTATACAATGAAGTCGACTGAAAATAAAGAGATTATACTCTCTAACAAAATCGTTTTACCATTTCGACAGAAATATTCGTAGTTGTTCGCTGATTGTGTTAAATATTATTTCATGGCATAAAAAACATCATTAGGTAAGAGTAGACAAAGATTGGTGGGTTGCACAGCAACAACAGATCAGTAGCACTTTGGTTTAGAGAGTATATGCACTGTGACCCCTTTCGAGGAAGTAAGTTCATGCGACTCTACAACCCGCCTTATATGCAAAGCTGTAGAGTACTGATGTCATTTGTTGGAAACCAATCGGCGTGGCTGACTCTCTTTGTGTTGAATTTACACATTCTCAATATACACAGTAACCTGCATCTATCATGTCAAAGCAGTGCTCTACTTAGAGCTGAAATAGTGGACTAGTCGTTACACAAAGGACTCAACTTTAGAACTTTGTCGGTTTAACTTGGATATTTATTTACAATTTTATTGTGTCGTGATGAAGACATTCTGACTATATAAGAGGTGAGTTTTACTATTATTATTATCACTATTCATACTGTATTTATTGTTTATTTGGTATTCGTATTTTATAATTTCTATACTAAAATTTATTTAAGTAATGTTTGACCCTCCGATAAGCTTAAATTAACTTAATTCTTATCAAATATTTTCATTGTTTAAAAGATATGCTTTCTCATTTGAAGTGTTGAGGCTGTTAACTTTAGAATTTGTACCATTTAAAGTTATGTTCTAGCTCATTTATTTCTTTATTTATTTTATAGGATGTCGATTATATCTTTTCAAATTTTATTTTGTTTTAACGACCAATCAAGACGCTATGTTTACACTCGGGGCCATACGTAGGCTAAATTGTATGACCTGGCTGTATGTGAACGCTCTGTATTTGAATCTCACATAAATTCCTGATCGATTGTGTCAAATTTTGGGTGGAACCGTTTTTAGCCTAAAATGACCTTTTTCTTTATCCTGCTAGAATACACGGGTTATCCTAAGACAAACACTTGTCGAATCGAGGTCGCGGTCTCTCAAAGCGAATCGTTTCAACTGCTAAGATGGCGACAAACAATAGCCTTCGTGTTTGCTTATTTAATAATACGTAGGTCCTTACACAGGCACTTGGAACTGGCCTGAATATAATTAAATATGATTTGATCACATTTTGTTTTTAGCATAGTACATAGTGGATACTATAAACAGATCATGTTTCATTACATAAAGAAGACTGGTTCCAAGTGCCTGTCGGGCCTACATATCAATTGGTATTGGACAGAAGTTGGGTTGTGGGGTTGGTTTTTTTTGTTGTTGTTTATTATTATTTTTTTCAGTTTAAAAAGGCAAAAGTCAAAAGTCAAAATGTTGTGTATTTTGTTAAAGCGCATACAAATATATACAAGCAATCAAATACAAACAATACCAGGATATTGTCCTATCGTGTTGGATATATTACACGACTTTTCATATAAAATTTGAATATGGGCCTGCACTGAATATTATTGCCATATTTCCTAAAACCTATCCAAATCATGCATCTAGCGAATATGCTAAAATGTCCTTTTATAGGCCGTCATTAAGCCGTTAAAAAATAATATGTAAAAGTTTTTGAATTTAAAACAAATTAACTTACTAGTATTTCAATGTCCATGGAGACAATCTTAAAGTCTGTTGATATTTTTATATGACTATACTGTCGGATGAGTTCCCGTCTCGTCTGAATGCACATTTATATAATTAAAAGAAATGAATTGTAACAAGGCTTATTAAGCAGCAAACCTTACTCGTACCTTTGTGCAGTCAGGTTAGGGACAAGCGCACGAACCTGCCCTATTTATAGACGTACGTATTTTATAACCAGAAAGTCTGCTATAACTGGGTGAATCTGAGACTGGTGAACGTACAGTCTGGCTCTGATCGCATTCATCTTATTATGTAACTCAGTAAACCAGACGTTAATGGGGCGAGCTGAACCAGTTTAATCATGGGCGTTTGTCGTAGTTCTCCGGGCTCTTACTGTAATCAGTGCACTGTGCATCACATTTCAGGAGACAAAACAGTTCAGGGATATATAAAGCATGCTCTAAATTGTCAGTTTATTTCTGACGTCAATAGCATTATTATATTCAGATTGATTGATGTTCATCTAACTTTAAACGGACTAGACAGTGCACAGGTATTAACAAAGTGATGAATAATTGATCGGTAAAAACAAGTCGATGTCGTTTCTAAAACAGCAGCAAACGTCGGTGGATATAGGAATTTGAAATAGAGAAATGCAGAAGCAAGCCGCACATTATAGCTAGTTGCACGCCGATAACCAACTGCTGCACCGAAGTCAATATCTTCTGCATTATACTCTGTTTGGTACACGTATACTATCGCCATTGACTTTCACCTCACACAAAGGCAGTTGGCTTTGAACGGCCGCGGACCTTCAGTTGACCGGCCATATTTCTGCAGGCTGGCCCGCCCATTGACCCCTTGACCATACAGATACTTAACCGCTTTACTGGCCCTAGTGTTGTCAGCCGTGACCCTGAACTTGCAAATATCAGAGAAAAATAGAGGTCAATTGTGTGTACACTGTTGGGCTGGGCGCGCGCGTAGCTTTACCGCGGACATACCATACCATTAACGGGCTTCGGACCATTCGATATTCGGACCGAACATATTGATGAAGTTTTAATTTGTGAAGTAAGCTTTATTATATCACCTGATTTGTTTGAATTTTTTGTTTTCATTTCTTATTATTTTTTGTATTATATTACGACATTTGTTGCAGTATTTTTTCTTGGTTGCATTTTTGTGATATCCGAATTATAATTAACATTTCAAGGTGTTGTGTGAAGTCTAGGTGACGTGCTGCTAATTGACTTTCTTTTTCTTTTTGAGAATGTATTTCCTGTTTGTTATTTGTTGTTGCGATATCGTTAGCTGTACGGTCTTCTCTATTGGAAATCTGTTTGGGTTGTGGTCAGTTGTCAAAGGCGTGTTAAAATGTGTTGGAGAGACCTAGAGAATAGGGCTATCCGCCTTCGAGCATTGTTTACAATAAGCTAACCCCGTGTGTTTTTACTTCAGCCTTGCAGAGCCAGTTAAACAGAGGAAGTGGGACAAACACAATATCCAAGGAAATCAAAGTTGGTTGAAAGCAGTTGGCAAACACGATGGAGGTATCACGGCCAGGCAATCCATGTGGCTGTCATTTCAGAGGATATTCAGAGGGAGCTACACTTCAACGTCTCCTCTCTCCAGACAGGCACAATTCACCAGTGTTAAACTTCCGCCCTAGATCACCGTCAACAGAATGTGGCCGTAGCGAAGGATACAGAAGGCAGGAATCAAAAAGACCAGAAACAAGGACCCTTGAAGGAGTTTTGCGGGGAGAAGTGTTGAGTTTATTTTCAGATTTACACAGGAGTTCACCTCAAACCGAGGACAGTTATGACATAGCTCACAGGCATGTCCATTCTTTATCCCCAGCTCCATTACCACAGACGGTAGCCTGCCCCAGACCGTCAACATCGCCAGTTACACCATATTCTCTAAAACGATCATACTCATCATCCATAGACCAGGATCAGCCTATAGACCTATCCTGTAAGAAAATGCGAGGCGATACTCCCAGGCCAAATGTACATCTGGATATAAGCAATAGAGACAATAGTTTTGAAAATCACTCTCCACACCAAGGAATAAACAGTGTTAATATGGCAAACCAGAAGGGGCCCTCGCTGCTGCGGAATCTGCTGTGCTTGGGGAAAGATTTAGAGTCTCCACCTCAGTATCTTTCACGTTCTGAAAATTTCATTAAAACTTTTCCAGGAAATATTCACATTAAATCTGAAAATTCCGTTGATGGTGAACATGATTCTCACAGAAGGAGTCAAACAATATCTTCACCTAGTCATCTTCCAAACCGTCTGTCGCCTGCAAATCTTTCTGGGAGGTCCTCAGTGAGTTCTACGACGAGGGTAACACTAGCCAAGAAAAACATGTTACCAGTTTCTGCTAGAGTTTCCGACTGGCTTGTCAAAATAATACGATTTGCAAAGTCCATTCCTGAATTTTCTAGTCTTTTGCACAATGACAAACTCGCCTTGCTGTTGAATTCTTGGGCAAGACTTTTACTTCTCTACATGGCTGAAAATAATTTTCAATTCGTTGTAACTCCTGATTTACTTATGGAACAACCCCAAATGAAAGTTCAATGCCCCGAGAACACAGGCAACCAGGAGGAACCTACCATGAAGGGAGTGGAATCAATTCAAACATTTATTAGAAAGTGTCAAAATATGGGAACAGATAGTAAAGAATTTGCATTTTTACGGATGGCCGTCCTGTTCAATGCTGGTGAGTGTTTTGTTTATTGATTGTTATATCATAATTGATATTGAGCTCCACTGGTGAGTGGTGAATATTATATATTTGCGATCAATGTTTATGTTGGAATGACTAACTGATGCAGGCTAGCTAGCATCGACTCGTTTTGTTTTAACAAAGCAATATATGGAGAATGGTGGAAATTCTTTGTTAAAAACATGTTCATTGATTATTAACTAGATTATTTGCTTGAATAAGTTAATGTGCCGTCTAGATTATCCTAACGATTTCGCTTGAAGCATTTACTTGTTTTTTCTTTGCTGTCATTTGAATTGTGTGAGCCGGGTTCTGTACTATATATTATAAAAGTCTCTTCGCATGGCTAATCAATTTTGAGTCTATATATTATTATGTAATATGTTGTTCATGGTCGATGACTACATCTTACAGGGTTTACCTGTACTTGAGTAAAACGACAAATAGGTCTTTGTTTATTAATGCACACTTCAAGGCTGGCTTTAAGAGTACACGGCTGTAGTTCATAAAGTCTGTTAGTACTCGTAGTACCTGAAGAAGAGCGTGCGTCGTGATAACAGTAATAGTGGAGTAGTAAACTGTAGCTCTCGGTCACTTGTGAATATCGACCAATGAGCGGCAAGAAGCCTTGTGTAGCCGTGACCCTGTTGGTTTTGTTTACCCTTAGTGCGCTTACGGTGACTATCTAGGTTACATCTCACTGATCGCTAGCCTATATTTTCTCACCGGTCGCCTCCGCGCACTTGTCGCCATTTCTAAGAGCGGGAAATGCACATAGGCAGTTTCTAGAATATCCCCTTTTGGGATGGGCACCTACGAAATTCCATTCTAAAATAGAAATACCTCAACCTTGACTTAGAGAGCTGTTATGATTCAGTACGTGAAATCTCACTTAGATTTCTGTCATTTGTTTGCCTTCATATTTTATACATCGGTATAACCTGCTTCTTTTGCCGAGCAACAGTGTAAACCGCTGTAATGTAGTAGTAGGCTATATGAATTACAGATTTGCAATGTTAATGAAAAATACATTTACTTATGTGCACTGGTACACTTGTACTACCTTTCCTCCAGGGGTCAATTAACATTGCCCTGTGGCCAACAGAAGACTTCATATAAGTTTAGATCAAATCACATGTGCATGTAGCTAGCTGTATCCCCCGCCAAGCGACGTAGATAAATATATTTGTATTGGGAAACCATGGCGGGTGTTTTGTTTTCATCGTGCGTCAGAGTCTCCCAATTCAGGGTGTGCCGTATTTGCGCACTATAGGCCTAGAGTAATTAGATATAATTCTGCGCGGAAGTAACCAATTGAACCAGTACGCAGATTCTATCAGGAGAACAAAGCCTGTAGGTTACTATTTTAGTGTTTGGATCAAGGTTATTCAACTCTGCCTTCACACGCAGGTAAAGCGTGCATAACGGAATATGTGTTAACTGATAAGAAGCTAGGGCATCACGTGGTGCCGTGGTTACGAATTCCTTATATCTAAATATAAAATAGCTCATGATCTGCGTTTAACCTGTCTTATGCACCAAATTGAATTCGCCGTATTGGCACATAGATTAATTATGGGGGATTTCGGTGCGACCCGATGTGTAATAAATATGTCTGGTGGTCTAACAGATTAAAAAAACAATTAATTATGACTGTTGAGTTGTTATCCCAGTTCCGTACAAATACAAATAATACTATTAATTCATCTCTGATGTCATGTAGACAGTCCGTACTAAATTGCCATTACAGTCTATAATACTCCAAAGTTGCCGTTTTTACCGTAAAATGATATCAATTACATATTTTATATTGGGCAAGTATCTAGTGCAGCAAATTAATGACGGCTCTAAAAAGCGCCTATCACTGAGTTTGACTGGTTAATGTACACATAACTCAATCGCCTACAATTGCAATTATGAAAGTCTTAGATTTGCCAAGTGTAGTTTTCTTGATGAGTAGCTTAATTTATTCTATCTATTTTACATGTAACTAAATGTATGCTATTCATTAAAAAAATGTTAAAAATAGCGCTGCGAACAATCTTATATGAGTATAATATTAATTATTTATCATAATTTTATTCAACTATCGAATTTCAAATGGAGTCCTGAAAATACTGTTTTTTTCTGATAATAAATGTAGGCCTATAGGCTATATGTGTCCTGATAACATAGGACTACATTTGCTGTATGCGTATAGACAGGAGTTTCAGACATTCAAATATTTGTGTAAATTCGCGGATCTTTCTTAAAGCCTATGAAAACAATTGCGCAAGCGTTTGTAAATTTGAAAATATTTTCAAGACGTTGTCATGTCAACCACACGTGACTATGCAGCTTGAGCTTGGCTTGTTTTGCCGTCTGCTTTACAGTTTGTTTGAACACGTGAGACAACAACTTCGACATTTCGTTTTGAGGGAAGCTAGATAAACATTACGTCGACACCAGTAAACTTTTTAAGCAACGGCTTAAACAACTATTATTATTAATGCACTAGATATTACATTGCCGCTTCATGTCAATCCTTAATTAAATATTTATTAAGATGAATATGAATATTTAACTTGGAACATTTGTTGCTCGAAATGCTGTTTCATATGCCCATAAACTTAATGACTACCGGTATCAGCGTTCTTTGTTTTAATGACCCAAAAATGGTCTGTTATATCCCATAATGCTATTGCCACACAAATAAAATCTTTGTGGCCCATTCAACCAAAGAAGCTTGGATAGCTTTAATTATCTATTTTTTTTAGTAGTTGTAGAAAATAATAAATAGGGTATGTCTAGTTTTAGCAGCTAATATTCATCTGATGCTTATAAATCTTGGTCGAGATCAAAAGTGAAAATCAATCCGGGTACTATAGTAGCTTGCTGCAATGTCCAGAGTGAAAATAGTAGACAACTGGAGGTCAGTTGGTCCCACACTGTTTGTCACACTTCCAGCAGTGACTTGCACAATTTATGAAAGAGATAGTACTATAAAGTGTTTGTTTGAATCGATAAAACATTAGGTTAACTGTACAGCCGTGTTGAAAATTTTCAGCCTTCGTCTTAAATGGGATGTTTGTCCTGAGCAAATTATACGGGTGAGAAGTTCAACTGACCCCGCGAACAAAGACCTCTTAACCCAAACAATACAATCTACAGCTATTTTTGTGAAGCCCATCGAATTTTGAGGACACCGTGCGTTCCTATAGAAACTGAACTTTTACATCAATTGCATTCGTTCCATACTGAATCTGTCGTATAACGACAAACTGTAAATACAAAAATAACACAAAGACAAACAGGGGAGAAACAGGATGCGTTGATATGTAAACGAATATGGAGGTCGGCTGCATGATAGGAGGTTACGTTGAACTATTTGTGGAGTGCAATGTATTGTATGTATACTATTATTTTGTTTGTTCGCATGGACAGTTTGCACGTGAACTTGTAATACTATCGAAGCTCGTGGTTACAGACTGCTCCATGTTGAACATTATCTCTTTGTTTTAATTCACGATATTTAATGTATTTTACTTTGTCTGTTGCAGGTATCCGAGGGTTAGACCGACCGGATATGGTTGACCGCGTCAATTCATCGGTTCAACAATTGTTACAACAGCACGTGCAAGCTTCAAGACCACGTGATTTTATGCACTATTCTCGCCTCCTAATGAGCCTGCCTGCCTTATATGGAATCAACTGTAAAATGGTTGAAAACTTATTTTGCCGCCATATTAATGGCAACATGGACATGGATGTTTTACTCAAGGAAATGCTTCAAAATATATGAACAAACAATTCTTATCGTACCCTTTCATAAGTCATTTAAAAATAGTGTCAGGCGGTTAATTTCAGTAGACCGGAAGCTTTTCATCACCTCAATTTAAAAATTGAACATTGAACAATTGGTATCAAAATACAATAAGATGGAGAAAGAAGGAAGATTCTAGTTATCGCTCTAAATATCGTAATTTAATTGTGCTAATTAACAAATATTTATATGTCAGTATCAAACTTCATAAGATGTGCAAATGGAAACAGGTGTGAGTGAGTTAATACCAGTATTGTATAAGTTTCATGTGTGGATTAAATATTTGATCGGTATATTTCAGTAGCATCAAAATGCGTGTGTGTTAGTGCGAATTATTTATTATTAATATATGTACATAATTTAATGAGCTTATTTTTTAAGAACTTTAGGTTAGTTTTGTTTTAGATTATTTATCACTATATGATTAAAAGCATCAAAATGTGCCTAATTTCTGGAGGGGTTATGGGTAAACCTAAAATAACCGAATGGGATTTGTGATTGGTTTTCATTGTGCTATTTATGTTAAAAAGCAGTTGAAATGGTTTTTGATGCTGTGTATGTTAACAACATTTTGATCAAATGGTTTAAATTACTCACATTGAAGTGTTGGTATCTCCGCGTCATGTGTAGTCTCTAGTAAATTATTATAAACATTGTCTGAGAAAAATGTGATTAACTTGTGCAATGATGTTATCCTATCGACAATTTACCACCTCGATCAATGTTAGTACATGACTAGATTGTCTGTTCGATAATGTTAAACGCTGTATCTGTCGTCAAACCAAACCCCTATCAGGACAACTCATTGGTTAAAAATGTCTATGACGTCATCTGAGTTGAAATAGCAACTTCCATTACGTCACAGCATTTCTGTCAAACGTTTTGTGTCACTTCCAGGGGCTAGAACAGCACAATCGCATAGCAACCAGTTAATTCGCAGGGTTTTTTCATTCTTTAGAAGGGAATGAGTCTTTCTTATGGACCAGTTTAGGAGTTTGTGCTTAAACTATATTTTTTTTCTGAATAATATTTTTACGAATTGATGTGTTTATCTTTGAACCATTTCACCTCGTTTAGTTATCACATTAGTACACATTCCAACTATTCTATTTATTAACTGTGCTACGGCATTTAACAGAACATCTTTTAAATATTAGTTCTGTTACATACCCTTCTTTAAAGGTCATGTTAATGTCTCTTACGTTTTATATACATCGTTTCTTTTTCTTTATGAGTTGTATTGGTGCTCTCTGGTCTTGAATTTGTTTAAAATTCGTTTGTGTTACTTGTTTCTTTTTGTTTATTCATAAGGAACATTTAACGTCCTAACTGTTTATTTAATTGATGTCAAATACCTGTCATTTCTCAACATTTAATCCCAACATTATTGGCGCACATTATTTATTAAAACATAATTCATTTTATATTGAATTGTTCCTTGTAACGTACTTGGTATGTAACATCAGTTGTCTTAGAACTTCGCTTTGTCCTATGCCATCCTTAACTTAAAATACTTTTCTCTTCAGTTCCCATGTTTTGCCCGTCCTGTTATAACATAGTGTTAACAAGGCAATAAAACATGTCACCAGTGTGTAATATCCTGAAAGGATGCAAATGTTGATGCTTATCTTATCCAAAATACAAACAATAAATAAATCAGTACTGAAGTGCAATTCTTTTCTTTCTCTTTTTTTTTCTTCAAATTAATTTTGCAAGAGGCAAAACGTCTCCTGTCAGGTAGTGTTAAGACGTGTTGGTATTTAGAAAGAGTTGCAGAAACATGATATTTGCAATTTGTATCTATATAAACCCAGCTGAAAAAAAAACACAATCATCGCTATCAACAAGCTTGACTTCGTATCAATTTACAATACATGAAACGGTGAATGTGAGCTCAAACTCAGTGGGATTACATCATCAAGGACAAGAAGGTGTCCGAGAAGTAGTACGACTTCGTTCATAAAGGTCGCAAATTGGGCATCGTGGTAACGTCGATGACCCCAAATCCAGTGTGACTACGTCATCAAAATGGGGTGGAGAAATAGTACGGCTTCGTCCATAAAGGTCGTAAATTGAGCACTTTTGTAAAGCTCTTTGGTGTTGTACAAGTCATATAAAGTCGATCGAAAGAGCGTCTATGAATATAATGCCGACCCTCAATGACCTGGCGAAATTTAATTTCCATTCAGGGGTACAGTTTCAACCGCACTAGAAGTTAGACTTTGTTTAAATAATTACGAGCAGTTCGTGTACTTACACGTGGAATAGAATAGAAACAGATTGTAATAAATACAAAAAAAAATAAGACACTCTGGAGAGGTACCACTACTAACACGCAGTCACCTGGCGGTGTTTAATGTTAAAATTTATATCTCATATCAGGTAATTTGATTCTTATAGTTATATAAACCGTGTCTCATTACCCCGGAGAAAAACCTGTCGAAATTTAGTCCTGTCATGCTGGATAAGGGTTACTTTACTGTGTCCCTGCGGATGACCTTTCTTCTTGCTGTTGTTGTCGTGTTCAGTTTTAAAACTAAAGACAGGGCCATTAAGGAAGATATGTGTATTGAACTCAGGCTTTAAACATAAGAATAGCCGCAAATGGGTTGCAATACAAATCAAAGTTAAACGATGAAAATTTTTTATTTACCAAAAAAAAAAAAAAAAAAAAAATACACGAAACTATAGGATTTCATTTCACATTTGATTTCCTTTATTCACCAAAATATAACTCACACAAGTATAATTAGTTTTCTCACAACCGGCGGGATATAGCTCCTATAACGGTGCTTGTTCTATATCCCGAATATAGATGTCATTACATGATGACAAACATTAAAGTGATTGAAATGATCGATAATATTGATACGCAACAGCTATATGTTCGGATTTTATATTAACTGTAATAAAATGTGCTTATGATTAAGTAAAAGATAATAATATAATGTAGTTTGTGTCCAAAGAACACCAAGAGACCAGCCGCTGTTAGGCATCCTGATAGAAAAATAACCGTTATTTTAATTTTAAAAGTTTTTCCAACAACTTGCACGTTGAACTTATCCTGGGCTATTTTCTTATTGTGAGAATGTGTGTAGCCTTGTTTCGTTTGTCAGAGGCGGGGGACTATGGCCTTGTTTCAGGGAGCTGGACAAACTAGCATAAACGAGGTTTGATTGTCAACGTCCCCTAAGACAAATAAACTGCGCTCAAAACAAGAAGTTAGGTTTCTCTTGCCAAAGGGTTAGTGTCACATTGCCTGTCCATATGGAAGGAAACTGGGAAAGGCACATTCGAACATAGGCCTTAACGAAGTTTGTTTTTCTGGGCTGGATATACGTTAACCTTCTATCGAAACAATTGAAGGGGAAAGTCCAAGCGGCGATAGCCTTTAGCAAATAAGTAGGTGAAGCGTCAAGCTGTTCTATTAAAAGAGAAAAGGAACGATTGAAGCAAATAATTACAATGACACTAAAATTCAAATAAATTGCCTTTCTCTTTGAAAGTCGCATTCGAAAATCTAAAAATACATCCTTAATAAATATTATGTACGAGTGTCAGAAGTCTATCAACTAGATGTATGCCACGTTCCATTTGCTCCAGTTAAACGGCATTGAATCAATTTTATCCACAGCTTTTAAAAGTAGCGCCCTCTAGTGTACAGTATATAAAGTTTGAAACTCGTAACTCGCCTGATGAATCATGGGAAACCCTGTTTTACTATTTATACCCTGTCTAGTTTTCAAATGATTTTTTTGTCAGCTTGTTCGTGCATTTAACATAAAAATAAGTGATTAAATGGGCTAGTTGCGCTTATATCGCCTCTTAGCTATTAGTTTATTACCCAGGATTCAGTATTTGATTCTGAAAATCAAGTTGCGCGGAATGGTTACAAATAATATCTCCTGCGCAGCTTATGAAAACGTCACATATAACGTTAACATCTGGCCACTAACCACAATACCGTTGAACTGGGTACAATATGAGCATTGCACACTTATGTTTAATAGATTTGTTTGTTTGTTTGGTTGTGGTTTTACGTCGTACTTTAGGTTATTTCACTTATATGACGGCGTGCCAGCCCAATGGGCCCAACGTTTCAGAAATGTACACGACAAATATAAGCAAACGACATGCAGTGTGTCATATTGATAATAAAACATGCGAAGAATATCCACATTTCCGAAATAATATAAATAATTTAGCATTCGCCTGTTAAGCAATTGCGCCATTTAAAAATAATAAAAATTCCACTTCTTCAAATTTTCAATCTCTACAATATAGTCATAA
>JAUELC010021294.1:0-13086 GCA_031471745.1 Cryptochiton stelleri
GTTGATACAAAACATGCGAAAATTGAGTTTGAATCAGCCTAAAGGGCACTATACTGTGCTAAACTTGCATGGGCCATAACAGCCTCAAAGTGTATAAATATTTAAATACTTATTTAAAATGTATTAGGTTTACCTTGAAGAATTGTATAATTTCAGATAAATCTGTAGCTCAAGTGGCTATTCGATAGCTGCTCCGGAAGGATATCGTATCCTCGGTAATAGTAGGTGCCACTAAGATGGAACAGTTAGAAAGTAACATTGCCGCGGCTACAGGATGGGAATTAACTCAAGAACAGGTATTATAAAGTGGTCTGGAAACAGAATACACCTTCTGACAGTATTTGCGAATTTCAACTTACCTACTTGTAGGCCTTTATCTTAAAACGCTATCCTTTTGTCGCTTCAATGCAGTCTTATTGTCGTTGTAAACGAATGTTTATGACGTCAAAATACCAGTCTGTCGAACTTGAACACCCCGGGCAGTTGGACGAGGGCCATGTTGCTTTCAGAGCTAGGGGACAACACGAAGTCGACCGTTGTGGCGTCTAGCACTGTAAACGTGCACACCTTGTCCTGCTCCATGTATTATTTCTGTGATTGTCTTGTACCTGGTTATTGTTTGTTTCCAGTGTCGTCGACGGTGATTTTCCTTCATGCATTGGAGTGGAACGCCACCATATGAGTGAAATAACCTCAAGTATTGCGTACAACCCCAATCAAACAAACTAACACCTTCCATCATGTTTAATGACGAAAGACGAGAACGCGAGATTACGAGGCAAGATCATGAGAATGTAATTCAATATCTGGCTTCGTGTTCTTTCGTTCTCACTTCGCATGCTCGCGCCATCGTGTCTCATGATCTCTCATCTTCCCTTGTTCAGCATGATGCATACATATGAATGCACTGTGCCTTAGAACTCGAGGCAAGAAAACGCGATAATCAGTTTTTTCTCGCACTTGGGTTATCGTTAGCCACGTGTGGTGTGGGCTGCCAGACCCAATGAGCGAGACACGAGAACTGTTGTTCTCTAGTCTCGTGTCCGGTAAACTGCAGGACACGAGATGTGAGACACGAGAAGGCTAGATTATCTTAAATCGCAATCTCACGTTCTAGTACCTCGTCCTTCGTCGTTTAGCACGAGGGAAAAGATCGCGAGAATGGGAGAATGCCCACACATTTGCGAAAATTGACATAAATCTCGCGATGACGTTATCTCTTCCCTCGTCTTTTTTTTTAGACAAGATATTACGATAAGCGAGTGGCAGCATCTGTCTTCCATAGAGACTGAAGACTATAATAGTTACTGTAATAAACAGGTGGAATACTGTCCTGAAGCAGCGGTGATGTACAGACTAGCTGGTATCAATCGCTGCTAAAGGAAGACGTGCTCGCGTGAGATGACCACCAGAGGTAGCTCTGTTTTACTACATGTCAACGGCCAATCACGTTATGTTCTACAGCCACGTACTCTGCTGCAATTGTTTGTGTGGCACACACGAGCACACATTACTTTAAGTAGGTCACACCAAAAGCGAGGCTTGGTATATAAACAAACCGGCGAAAGTGTACTATGCTTAATTGTACATAATTGGAACTGTCTACTCATCAAATCATAGTTTTGGCCTTGATTCCAACCGGTGATGCTTATTTATTTGTCCATGTTTGTTTTAAAAAAATACTGTCATTACATTATGTTAGTTAATGGTGAGAAGCACTGACTATTCACTTATCTTATTTTGTCCTTTTGATACTTCATAAAGACACACTTAAAAATTAAATGAATAACTATTACTAGCTTTATCATTACTCACATTTAATGGATAGTGCTGTTGTTTTTTAATGACGACAATATATTTTCAGAAGTGAGGCTTAATCACAAATAATCACTCTAATAAATCTAATACGTAAAATAACACAAAATCGGCTTTACATATTCGCATGTTACATATACATGGGTTTTATCACATTTAAATACACAGAGCAAAGACAAATGTCCCCCCCTCTGCTCTTGACTAGTTCTATTTTAACACCCTGTTTTGTTCAAAATTAAAATTAAGGCTTAATAGGGAATGTTAACGGTTCCACAATTAACATTGAAAACTGTATAGTATTAAATACCATTTCTTAGGTGTGTGATTAAAAGAACGCGATCTCTCATCTTTACAACTATAGGACAAAACGATATATTTTCGTCACTGGGCTTGGTATTGACTTAAAGACAAGTATTTTTCATGGCAAGTAATTGTGACCATAAAGAAAACTTCTTCATAGACATGTTAGATAAATCCTCTGGTTCACCTTGTTGTAGGCATGTTGTCGGCCGTATCAATTATCTACAAGTACAAGATAAATGCAATCACTTTGTGTAGTTGCTTTTGGTTGTTTCTAAATTAGAATATACATTTGTATATGGCTTAAGTTGTCCTCTAAACAATCGTAAAAGACTTCTGCAATTTTTATAACCAACAAAGACTTTAAACATTACTTTTAGAGGACTTATGTTATGGTGTTCTTAACATTGTACCTTATGGAGCCACGTTTGTTTATACCAAGCTTAGCATTGAGGTGACCTGTAGTTATAATGACTACTCGTGTATTTTTCTCCACTTGTTGATAGTGATTTAATTTCTCGGGTAGATTTCTAAATGCTTTCATTGGCATTTAGATCAAGGCTTAGAGTAGATGCTTACTAGTCAATGTACAATGAAGGTGAAATACTATATTGCACAAACATGCATACTGGATACTACTCTTAAATCCCATATTATGGCGAGAGACGGGTCTATTGTGTCCGTTCAATTAAAGCCTCTTAAACCTTCAGCAAGTACTTCCACTTTAGCTCGGTTTTCTGCATTGATATCTAATCCAACCAACATCAGCAGGGTATCTCTGTTTATTAAGATAATACACATTAATGGATGAAAATCCTGCTATGAATTAATAAACTCTAGCTGTACAAGGCTATCATATGTCAAGGTCATAAAATCTTATCTCTGTGTGATCTTTGTTTCAGATGGCCGTATTAGATGAGGCTTCAGCTTATGAAATTCGATATCCTTACGAGATGATATGGCGGTTAAACGCATTACACAAGAGTTGATGTGGAAAAAGTCAATACCTCAAGTATAACTATTCGTATTATCATAAAATAACCGTTGCCCCACAATTGTTCCGACGACAATTGCTCCGGCGACAATTGCTCCGGCGACAATTGATCCGGCGACAATTGCTCCCAAGATAATTGTCGCCAGGGATGGTACCGACTATCAATATTGGGGTCGGAGCAAATGTCGTTGGAGCAATTGTTGTCTGAACAATTGTTGTCGGAGCAATTGTCGCCTGAGCAGTTGTCGTGGATTCAAAATAACAAGGCCCCATGGCTCTCGGTAGTGTATGTTCCAAACAACAACGTACTGGTCATAGTTACCATAGTCTATTGAACAGATCGGCCAATTGTAAAATGATTCATTTAATAGATAAGATTACGAGCAAGAGAATAATAAGTATATATTAAATTTATATTTTAATTTAGGATAAATAGCTTTTACGTTTAAATTCATAATGTTGCGTGATGACATAAAACATTTTGGCCATGACACAAGGGTTATGACCCCATGTCACCGACTTCCAGGTAGACAATCGCGTTTTAAAACATTTTTTTTTTTGATTGGTCAGTTGATGGATGAACATTAAAAAGTCATCGTTATTTCATAGAACCTATCAAGTTGTTTACACAATTAGTGCTAAAAGGTTTGTGTGATCCTCTGTTTTCTAAGCAATATCTGAAAAATGAAGATACTATATAGCAGGATGTTTAAACAGTGTTTTATTTAATTGTTTCTTTTACGGGAAAACAACCATACAGTATCTTCATGAGGTTTTTTAACACTAGTTTTGTAATGAACTTGACATGGTACATCATGGGGAAATGACATTGTTTTTTGTTTTCTCCTCTTTTAGGAGATGCTCTAAGTAGCACCGCCAATGCACGTGCACATGTCAGAAGAGAAGGTGATGGAACCAAGGTCAAAGTTCACAAGACAATCTACTATAGCCATCAACCTTCCGGTCTGACATGCGCACTCTTTTTTCATTGCCTCTGTCTTTTTTTTGGTTCAAATACAAGACACATCTTAGTCAAACCGTCATAGCTGCAACTAACAAGTTCAAATCGGCCTGAAAGTTTTAATAAGAGCACAGAGTCAGTTATTATGTGCATAATATTAAATTGGAAGTAGATGGCTTTTCTTTCCACATGTGGATCTAGTTTATAACTGATTGAAATGCTCTTTGTTAAATGTGACGAGGGCAGCATCTGAATCAAACAACGAAAAGATACAACTCAGGTCAGCGAAAATCAATATATAAAGAGCAAATGCAAACAAAATTCCATTTCCGTTTGAAGAAAAGAAAAATAAGAAAAAAAATCGAGAATGGATACGTAGCCAGCGGGTTCTGCAATGGTACCGCCTTGTGGAACTGGAAATTATAAAGCACAATTTTTTCAGCTTTCCAGGGATAATTAAACCAGCAATTCGAGGTCCTGTGCCGTCATAGAAAAAAAAACAAAACAAGTTGACGAGATGCCAGTCGAAATGTTCACCCGGCAAAATGGGACGTAACGGATGTAGCGGGGTGAGGTGTGGGATGGGCGGGTGGTGTGTGATTTCACTAACAAGTTTCCATCTGATCCCAGTCGTGCACATTCATCATAAAGATAAAATACCAATGCGCAGTTAGCATTTTCAGTAAATTTTCAGAAGCTTCCATCGAATTTATCATCAAACACGTCATTGTGTGCCATTATTACTTCCAGAGGTGTTAAAGAGGAATACGTGCACGACATCTGTTTCTGTGGCTCATTTATTTTAACTGGTCGGACATGTATTTGTGACAAATATTATACATGTTTTGGTTTTTGTCTGTTAAACGTCTTGTATAGCCTGACACTATATCATTAATAAAAAACCAACAAAAAAAATTCATAAACAGCTAGTTTACATGAATTAGGTAGGTATTTTAGAAATAACGCCACTACTTCGACGACCTAAATTTGGTACTAAATTTTCACAAAACCGTAATGTCATAAAAAGAAGAAAATTACTGACAGGAATATAGCTGCTCATTGTGTGGAAATTAATGTTTAAAAAGCAAATAAGTATCAACGAAATCCTTCACTATACTTAACAAAGATAACTTTAATTGAATAATCAGGGTTAAACGAAATAACTAAGAAAGTTGAAGCTAACTAAATATGAAGGAAAGAAAGAAAACGTAACACGGAAAGAAGAACATGTCTCCAACCCTAACTCGGACCGTTTGTAAAAACTTATAACTTCGAACATTTGTGTAAAAATAACTTCGTTCAGTATTTGAACGTTCTCAGAAAAGTTCGATGTGTTATCGTTTAAAGCACGGAAGCCAAGCGACGGTTTGATATTTACATATGCTTTGGGTCATGGACGTGAATATGTAGATGATATTGCACAGTGAAGTTTGAATACCATTAATATTGCTTGGGTGAGTGATGAAAGTGATAACCGAGAAGACACCAAGCAAGTTGTTTATCGGATCCACAATTCATGAGAGTAATATAATAGTTTTCAAACTTCATTGTGCTATAGCGGGTGGTTGAAGGGAGCTTCGTGTTGCCCTGTTGCTCTCAGAGCTAAGGGGAAACACGAAGCTGATCTGTTTGTGGCGTCCTATTATGTCCTGTGATTGTCTTGTATCTTGTCATTGTTGGTTGCCAGTTGCGTCGGGGGTGATTTCCTTCACCCATTGGGCTGGCACGCCGTCATATAAGTGAAATAACATTAAGTACGGCGTAAAACCCCAATCAAACAAACAAACAAAAATACCGTCTACCATCTATTTGATGCACCGATGAAAAAATGACCGTTGATTCGGCGAGGAAATACCGTAACGGTTGCTACCATAGCTGTTGGCGGGAAAAAATACCCTTCAATGTGTAGAAAAACGAAAACAAAATATGAAAATCCTGCACCGAGACTTACCTAATAAACATATGTTATTTGACGTTTCTGGCATACTGCCGCTGAAGCTTGATTGGAATAGAGCATAGGCTAACAGTGACGTCACAGCAATTGGCGCCCTCTCCCCCGACTCGGTGGGTATAAAACACACGATGATATTCAGTAAAGACAGACAGATTGTAGGAGTAATGACGTTGATGATATAAAACATACGAAGTCTTTTTAAACTCAATGAAATCACAACGTTACTGAACTCTGCCCCGTTGTAAGAAGTGCTCGCTGTTTGAGCAGTCGAAGTCACGTACTGCCATTCGCCGCTCTTCCAGGACTGAAACATGCGAATAGAATCAATGTTACTGCGGAACGCGAATTTTTGGAGAGAATACATCCAGGTCGCTACTACCATCTCACAAACTTGAGTGTCAAACGGATAGAGAGTGATGTCAATTGGACAATGTGTCTCAAACACCCCTCCTGGTGCCCAATCTGTCTTTCCTGTATACTGGAGCAAAACTAAGGGCACCGGTAACATTAAGTCCGTGGTGTAACCCTCCACACTGCAATGGTAACCAAACAATTAAGATGAACGTATTTTATTCTAAATGAAGTTTAATTTGGTATAACTATTCGGCGATTGAATCTCACTTCACTCAGGGTAATCTCCTTTCAATACAGCCGTAAAGACTGACCCTTGAATTATAGATTCACCATTACGACCAAAAACAAATTGCAATTTGCAATTTGACTCATTGTACTAATGCGTAATACAAATTAAGCCTATTGGTTAAGGTATATGGTAAAATATATATAGGTTTAGCCTACCCATTTAAAACAACGATATCTGGAAGCCAAATCTCGGAGGGTTGGACGAGAATTTCCTGAATTCCACCAAACGTCTCCGGATCCCAAGCTAAAATCTCGTCTGTCCATTGCTACAAGATAAATTATTCCATATATATAGGCCTATACAATCTCTTCATTTATAAAAAAATATATTCAAACTATTCCGAATAAATTTATTGATTGATTGGTGGTTAACGCCGTACTGAATGGTCTTTCACTTATATGATGGCGATGTACTCCAACAGTGAATATCCACACTAACACATACCATAAAATGTCAAGTGTTTTGCTCTGTTGGAAAATTAATGTTCTTCCATTGCTGAGTAAGGAACACATGATCATACTCGGAACATGCTGTCCTTAATAGCCAGAGGGCTTCCGCTGAACAAATAAGTCACACGATATCTTTCTGGATCCCGCGAGACTTGTCTACTCCGACATTAAGCTCTGGCATAAATACCGACCTTTCCCCCTGGATCAGGGTACCTGGCTTGACGGCGAGTGGATATCGTTTTGGAAATGCCAGCGATTTGGTTATTCATGCAAATATGATTAAATAATGATTCTAATAGAACAAAATACATAAAATAGTGAACAGTTATTAGAATGCATTTTTCCTCTATATATATTATGCCATTATAACTTGTATACCATTAACTATCTCGTCTCATATGAAGCATTGCTGGGCCCGGTTAATACTTCGACCATATAGCCAACCATATACATAGGCCAAATATATACTCATAATAAACCGTCCGTATGGATCTATAGTTATACGCTTACTCTCTCGAGAGTCATTCCACACAGAATTCCCAGAATACCCAGCTGACCCGTGAGCTAATTTAGCTTCATAACACAGTGGCGACAGAAGGAAGATACTTTTTAGTAATTACGGATCATTGGGCTGGCACACCGTCATATAAGTGAAATTACCTTAAGTATGGCGCAAAACCCCAAATCAAACAAACAATCAAAATGTCATTGAAAGATGGTATTCCGATCAATATGATAATGGTTAAAAAAGAAGTTAATATATATTTTATCTTAATTGGATATGTAAAGAATAGTCGTTTTCTTTTAAAATTCACTCTTGGTTTGTTCTATTTTTTGTATTTTGAGAAAACAAGAACAAGTATTTATACTTATTGCTCTGACTGGGGCTTATATAATTAAAATGTTTTCTCAAACTACACCCCCGATAATTCCACTCCAGAGTAGCTTAGTTTAGTAGCTATATAAGTTCACTCATTACGTTCTCTATAGAGCTATGGCGTATAGGCCTACCTATCCTTTTCAAGTCGGTAGTCATAGGTTTGTTGGTGCCGAGATATCTGTCTGAATAGCTCATCACAACTTAATACATCACCAACATCTCCTTATGAGGTGAGATATCCTTATGCAAAATCGGACCAAAATAAAATATTAGCGGTAAGATGGCGGTTCTTGAATACTGTTTTCGATCGATCACATGCGGTGCGCTCTGTGTAGGAACCGCCATCTTACTGCGGATCTTTTTGTTTTGGTCCGACTTTGCATGAAGATATCTTCCATCAGAAGGCGAGTTCGGAGCTGAATTAAAGTGTAATGAGCTATTTAGACAGATATCTCGCCACAAACCAAAACCTTGGCGGGCTGACAGAAGTACGTAGGAGCCAAATTAGATGTGAGATCTGTGTCAAAATCAGACTGGAGGAGGATAGGCATTAGACGAAGCTATAATGAGAACGCAATGAGTGAACTTAGAATAGAGCTACGAAATTAAGTTGAATCCAGAGCCGTTGATTACATTTGTATAAAACGGTCAAATTGATTCACTATGGTTATTGACCTTGTATGTAATCACAAGGAATTTTGAATGAGTTAGTGAACTCCAAAGCGAGCTAGGCCGATGACCCTTGACCAGATCAATCCACCTATGACGTCATCTAAACTCTAGACTTGATTCTCCAGTTGTAATTGGTCCTTTCCACCTGATGTTATGATAAATAGTTCTATATTAACCTACTTTCTCTGCTGTTATCTACTCTATGTTGATTTTATTGGTGTGGTATGCACACAAAAGCCGTTAATTGAAGGGTGACATCACATTTTTCGAAGGCATCACTATTGTGATGTTAGGGCGATGACGCGACGTTATATACATGTACTTTGCATCTTCCCGAGGCAAGGCATGATATCTCCATAAACTCTATATCCTCCCTTGCCACGCTTAGTGCCTTTCGGCGGTTAGACAGAGATCAAAGTAAAATGGAGATATTGCATAGACCAATCAAATACATGCACCGCTTTTAAAACAGTGTATAGCCTCTGCCGGAATTTCATAATAAACAGCAGAGAAAGACGTCCTTCTTTTCGAACAATGACTCAAATTATGCTTATTCTTGATTGTCTGTTAGAAGGGTATTACATTTCCGCCTTATTACGTTAAATACAAGTTTAATGTCTTTCACTCTTCGGGCTGTATGCAGAGGGATATATGGCACCATGGCCAGGTGCGAGCTTGTATTGCCGATTACTGGAACTAGGAGGGGTTATCTCCTCCTTGTTTGACCAGAAATACGGCCCAATCGTGACAAAGTGGGGAAGAGAGTTTCACGTCAGGACCCACCTTGTCTCCAGAAGATGTATACTTTGTTGCAAAAGGACGTTCCAATGAGACGGCAATCGCTCTTTGAGGTCGCCATACATTTGCGCGTGCACAACAATACACGAAAAGTATCCAAAAGTCCAGAAAAAAAGAAAAAATTAGTAATATATAAGATATAGATTATCTTATACTCGGTTCAGTGTATTACGACAATTATCACTCTCTTCTATTACATGTAATTACTCGCCTCCGGCTCATGATTTTGCAAAATAAGTAGAACCGAATGATATTTATCGTAATACACGGGCTCTCGTTGGATAACCTCTATATCGCCACACCGATTTCTGGTACAAGGATAAACTTATGTCGATATCGATGTCACAAGCCAATACTTAAAGTCACAGGGCACCCAAAAGTAGGTATCTTTGCATTACATAATGACAGTTAAAACCAGAGGCGTTTCGTTAATTTCACCCCAGATTTGTAGGTTATAATAAGAAGTAAAACTTGAACAATAACAAAAAAAAAAAATGAAAACTTAAAATTCATCCCGAAAATTTAAATGTGGATTTGTTAATTAAATGTCAAATCTGGGACATTCTTTGATATACCGACATTACCAAGTCAACGGTTATTGGCCCATCCCCTTCAAGATTCCAATTGTTATGTCGTTACATACAAGGTGTCGCAGATAAATATGAGGGGAAAATGGCCAGACGTATTTACGTTGAATTCGAATTATGGCAGGATTTCTCCGGGCTCTTAAAAGACTAAGTACTCATTGAATATTTCTTATTTCAACGTAACTGTTTTAATTTCTGAACTACAGAATCGAGGCAATAGAAATTTGTTGAAAAACCCTAGTTTTGGGCGCCTATGTTTCTTTATAAACAATACCACGTGAAATATTTATGAAAAATGGTGTAGTTAAATAATTAATAAACTTACAATACTGAAAAATCCAGATGTTCGCAAAGTCTGCTTTCTTTCGTGCTGAAATGGGAAGATTATATCTTATTTTCTAATAAACTTCTCGTAACAAGTAGTCTAAATTGTAAGTTAGTTTGGATCTTCACTATGGAGGCACTGTCGATGAAACAAAATAGGTAGTCATAGCGTAAGACACTATATCTTGTTGCCAGGACCATGTTTTATGTTTCGGGTAATTGGACCAATCATATAGATAGGTGGGGATCAGGGGCTTTTAAAGGATTCTCCATCAATAGCGTTTACGAAACAAGATAAAAAATATCTGATTATGCAATAATTAATGGCCTTGACAGGCGGGTTATAATAAAACTTATGTCTCTCCACTTACCAGTTTTAGAATACTCTGTAAGTAGAAAGTAAAGTTCACGACCAGTTGATCAGATTGGTTATAAATCGGTCTTATACTCGTGCTGTGGTTTGAAAAAAGATTCTCGCGTAAACGAAACTCGTCTCTAAAGTTTGTGTCCCATGAATTGGCGACAACTGCAGCGACTGTAAAAAAAATACAAATATACGGAACTGCATTGAAAACCGGCAACCAATTAATGTTTGAAAACTGATTAGAGTAACTGGCCTGATAACACTGCTAATCTTGAAAACATTAGAGAATGATTGAGAAATACAACAAACGATAAAGGAATTAATGAACCACACTCATTGATGAGCTTTAGCAGCATGAGTATATAAACGACTTAAGGAGTCAAAAGTAAAAAGCGTGTATGGCAACAGTACATACGCATTCCACTCCTGCTGCAGTGAATTTTCCTGTTATCTATGGTTATTCATGTTAGGACGGAGTGACATGCTTGCCCAAAGAAACCCCAAATATGTTCGATGCGAGAATGATTTTAATTGTAACAGAGAGCTGTTTTCGTCAAGAACGTGTGTGGTGTGTGCTCTTGCGTTGTCTATCTGAAATGTGGACAAATCTTGATGTTATAGGAAAATGGGACCTGGATTTTGCAAGATGTTGTCCCGGTTATAGAGGGCAATAACTCTGCCACGGCGAAGATCCAGATCTGTTCTGTGGTGACGACTGATGCCACCCACACCAAAACACTCCCATCTTCCCATCGGTCCGTGGGAAAAATAAGTACACACGGTAACGTATGCCGCTTCGATGTCATACCCCATCTTGATCATCAGCATTCCTTATATGGAAAAGTGACTAGTCAGAGAACAAGACATCTTACTCATCTTCCAGTACCCAATGTCGATGCTTCTCTGTCGAGCGTCAGGATGTATGTAGAAGTCGTTTGATCTCGTGGTTATCCAGGACGCGGAAGTGTGTTGCAATAAACTTTATTTATTTATTTATTTAATTTGTAGACGCTGATTTTACAATTGGATAACCTTAACGTCAGGCTGTTTCTTAAAACACGTGAAACATGACAAGTAAGATGAAAACAGTAAAGTTCTTATGAAAATAATCAATTGTTGAGTGAACAAATTTGTGTAGAAAAGACAAGTGGAAAACTTTTCTTCTCAGATGGAGGGACGGCAAGTTAAAATGTTTACATACAATTTCGTATTCCGTCGGTAATGGCAAATGAGTAAACTATCAAGGAAACTAAAAAGAAACTGACCAATCAAATCCCTATCATGAAACTCTTTACCCTCGTCACATAGCATGACTTCTACGCCACATGCCATAAACTAGATCTTCAGAGTTTGTTTATCGTTATAGCCGCTGATATAGTCATTGGTAGGAACTGTTTCGCCAGGAAGAGTAGAATAGTGGAAGTCATGCCCAATACGCCGACTACCAGCCATCAACAGGCGGTATATTGCTGTCCTCTTGCTCGGATTTATAAACATATATGTAAATAAATATATTTCAAAGCGATTGGGGGTATTTTAAAGGGTAATCTTTCATCTGATATATGGGTTATTGCAGTCCACACCCTTCTATTAAATGATAGCTTCTAAACAGTTCTGCAATAACTGTGATTGAAATGCCAGCTTAAATCATGGCCAAGGCACGTTCACGTTCCTCAGGGGTCAGTCTTGAGATAAATTGTTCTGTTTGTTTGTTTGTTTTGTTTGAATGGCACATTTAAATCTTCTCAATCGGGGTTTATGCGCATCAAAAACTTTGCATCGTGTTATATTTATATACTGTATATATTATATTATATTATACACGAGAAAGCTAACTATATAAATAACAACATACTATTAGTTGAATACCATCATAGCGGGTGGGAATAGGTGTAAGTTAAGTCAGAAGATATAGCAATCAAGATCAGGATGCCACAATACATATGAAAGCGTATATGTATAAACGGACATACACGACCCGAGTTCGAATCACGGTGGAGGCAAGCAAATAGTATCGAGAGAAGAACTTTTCTATATATATATTTTGGATAAATGAAGAGAGAAAAATATTTCTATATATATAGTCATATACACAGCATGGCCAAAGTGCAATTATTGCTGATATTGTTTGCAATTACCCCATTTATTCATTTCACATCTTATCTCTTTATTGGTTTAAACATATTGTATTTAATGACTGCGGAGCTTATACTGTGCTCCACTTGCAACAGATACATATATACATACACAGACACACCCGCACACATGCACACTCATATAACTTGACTCAGTGAACATATATTTTTTATAAACGAAGAGAGATAAATTTGCTTGCCTTACCGGGA
>JAUELC010021405.1:0-13084 GCA_031471745.1 Cryptochiton stelleri
CAGATACATGACGTTAGAACTGATCGCTGGTTTTGTGTTGGGCTGTTGACCTCCCACATATAGACCCATTACACCTACAACACACACAAAAAGGCAGAGAATGTAAGAATCCCCCAAACTAAGACTTCTCAGATTTCTCATCTGACACATTTTGTTAACGAGGCTCCTATGTAATGACACACCATGTTAACTTGATTTTCTTACGCAATTTATATATCGTTACAGGGTTTTTTGTGTGAAATATCTTGTTGCTGAGACTGAGGGCTCTTACTTGAATTGAAACAGTTTGTTACTGAGTTTCTTACGTGACACTATATTAATTATCTAGAATTTTTAATGTGACACTAATTATTATCTCGACTTTCCTGCCACTATTTGCTATTTAGAGTTCCTTACGTATCACTATTTATACTGAGAGGTCTTACTTGACCCAGTTTGACTGTTAGTGAGTTTCTTACGTGACACTAATAATTATCTAGAATTTGAAATGTTACGCTATTTGTTATCTTGAGTTTCTTATGTGACACTAATTATCATCTAGACTTTCCTGACACTATTCGTTATTTAGAGTTCCTTACGCATCACTATTAGTACTGAAAGCTCTTACTTGACACAGTTTGTTACTGAGTTTCTTACGTGACACTATTAATTATCTAGAATTTGTAATGTGACACTATTTGTTATCTTGAGTTTCTTTGATGTGACACATTGTCTTTAGTGTTTTTAACTGCCGACTATAGGACAGTTTTTAATTTGTGTTGAAGACAGTTTACGATGTGACACATTGTGTTAACCACAGTTTTCGATGTGTTACATTGTGTTAACGACAGTTTTCGATGTGACACATTGTGTTAAGGACAGTTTTTGATGTGACACATTGTGTTAAAGACATTTTTCGATGTGACAAATTGTGTTAAGGACAGTTTTCGAAGTGACACATTGTGTTAAGGACCGTTTTTAATGTGACACATTGTGTTAAGACAGTTTTTAATGTGACACATTGTCTTAAGGACAGTTTTTAATGTGACACATTGTTTTAAGGACAGTTTTCGATGTGACACATTGTGTAAAGGACAGTTTTTAATGTGACACATTGTCTTAAGGACAGTTTTTAATGTGACACATTGTCTTAAGGACAGTTTTTAACGTGACACATTGTCTTAAGGACAGTTTTTAAGGTGACACATTGTGTTAAGGACAGTTTTCGATGTGACACATAGTGTTACAGACAGTTTTTAATGTGACACATTGTCTTAAGGACAGTTTTTAATGTGACACATTGTGTTAAGGACAGTTTTTAATGTGACACATTGTGTTAAGGACAGTTTTCGATGCGACACCTTGCGTTGAAGACAGTTTTTGATGTGACACATTGTGTTAAAGACATTTTTCGATGTGACACATTGTGTTAAGGACAGTTTTTAATGTGACACATTGTCTTAAGGACAGTTTTTAATGTGACACATTGTGTAAAGGACAGTTTTTAATGTGGCACATTGTGTTAAGGTCAGTTTTTAATGTGACTCATTGTGTTAAGACAGTTTTTAATGTGACACATTGTGTTAAGACAGTTTTTAATGTGACACATTGTGTTAAGGACAGTTTTCGATGCGACACCTTGCGTTGAAGATAGTTTTTGATGTGACACATTGTGTTAAAGACATTTTTGGATGTGACACATTGTGTTAAGGACAGTTTTCGATGTGACACATTGTGTTAAGGACAGATTTTGATGTGACACATTGTGTTAAAGACATTTTTCGATGTGACACATTGTGTTAAGGACCGTTTTTGATGTGACACATTGTGTTAAAGACAGTTTTTGATGTGACACATTGTGTTAAAGACAGTTTTTAATGTGACACATTGTTTTAAGGACAGTTTTCGATGTGACACATTGCGTTGAAGACAATTTTTGATGTGACACATTGTGTTAAAGACAGTTTTTAATGTGACACATTGTGTTAAGGACAGTTTTTGATGTGATACATTGTGTTAAGGATAGTTTTTGATGTGACACATTGTGTTAAGGACAAGTTTTGATGCGACACATTGCATTGCCAAGAGTTTCTCATGTGACCTGGTCTTCGTAGGAAAATACTGCCAATAATATTGCCAACCAATCAGGGACCTGATCAACTTAAGTATACACTTGCCGGAAAGAGTGAATAATATCAACCGGAGAATATAACAGCTTAAAAACAAATACTGATTTTTTTTGATTGGGGGTTTACGCCGTACTTAAGGTTATTTCACTCATATGACGGCGTGCCAGCCCAATGGATGAAGGAAACCACTTCCGACGCCACTGGCAACAAACAATGACAAGATACAAGACAATCACAGGACATAACATGACGCCATAACAGCTTCGTGAGCACCAGGGCAACACGAAGCTCCCTCCAGCCGCCCGCAACAAATACTGAACCCCATTGTATGTATCGCACAGGTTCGAGTCTGTCTATCGAACTGGGTATATTTCGTGAAGTGCACCTGTGGCTCCAAACAGAGCGAGTGTTCATGGGGAGGTTTCCTTTCGGTTTTCCACATAATAACGGCATTGCCGCCATATAAGTGAAACACCCTTGAGTACGACCTTAGACCCCAAGCAAATTAATAAAATCAATCCTAAACCTGCTTTTTAAATAGCATCTTCGTAAAATTCCAAATGGTTGAAGCGAGTTTCATCACCTTAACAGATACACGTATATTTTGAAAATTGTGAAATTATACGAAGGTCGAAAACCTTCGGAATGTTGGCTACAAACCTGGATAAATGACCCAGCCTAAGTCGTTGTCGTTCCAGAGAGCCATGCTCTTGGGGCTGATCGTGAACTGGTATTGGCGAAGAGCCTTCTTCCACACAGTGACTCTGGTGAAGGCGACGAGTTGAACCTTAGGCGTCACATACTTTGAATCCTTCCACATAAGATAAACTTGAATAACCTAGGAAGGAGAATGATTAGAAACAATATACAGCCGATTTTGGCAATCTGCTGCCTTATACGATCTAATACACAGTGCCGGTAAAAAGAATAGTAGTGTGTTTTGTTCTAGAATGGCCGACGGTTTCAGTTTTCATAAATTCAACAAATGTTACCATTATTGGCGCCAAATATCCAGTGAGCTTATAGCCTAGAGGGTTGGGACTGAAAGCCCGGACGACCCGGGTTCGAATCCCTGTAGAGGCAACCATTTTTTCTCTCTGCATTTATAAAAAAAATATATGTCTCTTTTATCCCATCCTCAAAGCACTTCTCAGATAGAGATTTTAAGATTTAGAAAGCAGGTTACATATATGGTTATCGCAATACGTTGGCTACCGCAGATAGATGCAGAAGCTGTAATTGGCAACAACAAAACACCTTTACAGAAGAAAAAAATGCGCTACCAGTTATTGACTCCGAGATTATGACCAGTGTTGCACAACTAAGAACAGATTGTGTAAGTTTCAAACACTAAAAAACACCTTTATCTCACCATTGCTGAAAGACTGTCTATCTCTAAACTTCGCCAAAGTCGAGATATTTGAATCTAACCGACTGATAAAGGGTCTGCTACGGTCATTATAGATAGACAGAATAACATAAATGTGACTTTAAAATGATTATTTTATAATTTCATTACTTTTCACCTGGGTGAAAATATTATCCCCTGAGTGAAAACACTGGGTGAAAACTATTTTCACCTGGGTGATAATATTTTGACCTTAGTGGAAATATGATCACCCAGGTGAAAAGTTTTCAAACAGGTGATAATATTTTCACCTGTGTGGAAAGTATTCTCAGGTGATAATAGTATCACCTGGGTGAAAATACTTTTCACTTGGGTAATAATATATTCCCTTAAAAATACTTTCCACCCATGTGAAAATGCTTTTCATCCAGGGGAAAAAATTATCACCCAGGTGAAAAGTGTTTTCACTCAGGCAATAATATTATCACCTGGGTTAAATATTTTACACCTGGGTGATAATATTTTCATCTAGGAGGAAAGCATTTTCACCTGGGTGATAATATATTCACCTGGATGATAATATTTTCACCTGGGTGATATTAGTATAACCTGAGTGGAAAGCATTTTCACCTCGGTGATACTATTTTAACCTGAGTGGAAGTATTTTCACCCCGGTGATAATATTTTAAGGGTGGTCACTTAAGGATATTTGTTTTACAAAATTGCACTTCAGATGTTTTGTGCTTATGGCCTTATTAATTATTATAAGCCAGATAATGGTGTCGATGAAAATGCTGCATTCTGGGATTGCGGGAAGATAAACAAACCCACCACGTGCTTTTGTAGCATACAGAAACATGCAAGAAATGTCATATGTAGTTTACTTTAAGCGGTAGAAGTCTCATTGTGGCATATGTGGCTGCTGCTCAGAAAGAAAATAGACTGGCGATTCTTCAACTGGGATGATGTCAGCATGCATTATTAACAATATACCATAAGCCTATAGGGAGACGGTGATTGCAATCCTTCATCGAATAATTTAAACCTGTGGAACTATGGAGGCTTGGACAGTCGTGGAAAAATAAACAATACGGGTGGATACAAATCAACACGAAGCCGATCTGTTTGTGACGTCTAGAACTGTAAATTTGCACACTGTCTTATTGCACCATGTATTATGTTCTGTGGTTGTCTTGTATCTTGCCATTGTTTGTTGCAAGTGGGCTCGGAAGTGGTTTCCTTCACCCATCGGGCTGGCACGCCGTCATATGAGTGAAATAACCTTAAGTACGGCCTAAAAATCCAATCGAACAAACAATCGTTCGGGCCGTAATATTTGTGGATAACCTCTCTCTAACAATGCGCTTCTGCTTTAAATATTCCGTAAACAGTTCTTTTATCTCTGAACTACTCCTCCATGGTTTTTTATCTGGCATGCTAACTTATTCCAAACAACACCTGTGCAATCAATTTAACATGTATTAAGGATGGATACAGAACAACACGAAGCGTCTATGGCACTGTAAATTTGCACACTTTGTCTTATTGCACCAGGTATTATATCCTGTATGTTGAGTTATTCCTTGAACCAGGTATTCCCCTGAGTAAGCTATTGTGACAATAAATTATATTGGTTGATCGACAGGCTAAATATAACTCTACAGTTAAGAGAAATGTTTTTATTTGAGATATTTCTTAACTGGGGAAACTCTTACGGTACCCTGTACATACCACTTAAAGGATTTACTTGGCTAAGTCTTTTTTTACGATGTTAAGGAGAAATTACGGTAAGGATGTTTTGTGTTTTGAGTCTTACCACGTTTCAGAACTAACTTCCGTCCCAGAGCAATTGTTAACAGGTATCATATTTTTATTAAAAACACTGATGACTTTTTGAGTAAATTATCTGAAATTCAGGTTGATAAAAACGTCATATTAGCTTAATTCTTACATACCTACTAGGCGTTTCTTCGGTGTAGATTTTTTTATCATTTGGCAGACGTTTTGAACTTTGAGTCGGAAAATGTTATATATCTTATCATTTGTAAGAAGTGTCTGAAACAGCTTGTTGGAGAAACCAAAAATCCTCTTCGGCTTAACAGACATTTGTATTCTATAGATTACGACAGATATCCCCAATAGCTGGAAATTTTCTCTTCCCGGGCATTCAGTAATATATCATTTTGAAATCATGCCAACTGAGAAAAGACCAGTTCCTCCGCCAGAAGAAGAAACTGAACAGAAACTCTATGAGAGATAATCTTATTTGATTAAAATACTTAAAAACATTGTATCCATTAGGTTTAAACTTGGAACAAGCAAAGGCTCAAAGAAAGACATACTTCCGTTGGTATTCCATTATGACCAACTCTACACCGTATATGTCAGTTTGCTTATCAAGGAAGATCAAAAAGTAGTACATAAAATGTCTAAACCCATCCTACAGAGATCAACTATAGCCTTAAAAGGTAAAGAATCTTTAGGACACAGGTTTAGGCCAAACTTCGCTCTCCTTCGTATAGCACGTAATTCTTATCACCCTTAGTAGATAGACGCTTGGGTTCGTTTTGGAGTTTTAATCATACTCTGTTGATTAAGGGTTTAAGTATCTAGTGCCTAGTAAATAGGCTCGCAAGGATATAGAAGTGAACAATCATGTACATTCCATGTGGACAGAGTATGGTGCGCGCGACATATGCCATACATCCTGTAAATAACTACATATGGACAGTTATTACCTTCTTTCGAGAGGTATATAGGTTACCCATAACAACTCGAGATTAAGATCCATTGAAAAAACTTGTCTCTAAGACTTTATCTAGAACATCATCACCCTAGCATTCTGCGTTTGTTTGGGGTTTTACACCATACTTAAGTTTATTTCAATCATATGATGGTGTTCCAGCCAAATGGATTGAAGGAAACAACCCTAGATGTCAATGGCACCAAACAATAAAAAGATGAAGACAATCACAGAACACAATACATGGTGCGTAAAGACAAACTATGCTAATTTATAGTGCACGATGCCACAACAAATCACCTTTATATAGCCCCTTAGCTCCAAGGGCACTGGAAGCCCCCACCAACCACCTCACCTTACATGGTGCCATAAAAAGAGCGACACAATAAATTAGGCATTCTATAATCAACATAACCCTCATAAACAATCAACTGAGAAATCAATTTTTCAAAATTTATTCAGGAAAATAACAGACAAAGTGCTACACCATGCAAGATTTTGAGGAAATGAACAGTGGGTTATTTATACTCTTGTTTTTACCAATCTGTTTTTTCTTATCAATAAGAATTATATCTCGATCGGAACACACAACAAAAATTAACCCTGATTTCCTAGCCACCTCTAGACAGTCACATATATGGCAATATATTTGTAATTAGTTTACATGGCATGATATATAGGTATAGTAAAACTGGTAAACAATGGAAAATAAAAAGCTGATAAATGAAATTCAAGTGCTAAATCACTTAGCACTTAAACAATTCGGATTCCCAATTTAAAGACAGAAATAGAAAATACACATAATGGTGAGATATAAGACAGGTGGAAATATGTAAAAGATGTTGTGCTTCAAATTATCTATAACAAAATACAGATTTGTCACCAGAAAAAGTTTAAAAGAGACATAAAATGAAGAATTATTGAATCTGTTTTCTTATTAGCCAAAGCTAAACATGATATTCCCATATAGAATTTATTTTCTATAATAAACCATGATCATCCCTACACATCTGCAACCTTATCCCCCCCCCCCTATCCCAGACCTGTTTACTCTCTGTGAAGGTAAAACTGAACACTATGTTCAATTGCTACACAATTATATTGCTAACAGATGTTATTTCTGTATCAATCCATATATTAAAACTAAGCTATTTTTCTACCAAAGGTAAACACATTAAGTATGTCACAGATGGGTTAAGTGTAAGAACAATGAAAGATAGGGTTATTCTTCAAAAAAGCGGTGTTTGGTCCCACACTACAAGCTATTTACAAGGCAAAGCTCAAACGAAAGTAGAGAAATGTTCACTTCATAATGAAAGTTATTGTTTTACAATTTATATCAATGTCCAGTGACTGTCACTATTGTTTAACACTTCACAGCAATGTTCAGTGACTGTCATTATTGTTTTACACTTCACATCGTTGTTCAGTGACTGTCATTATTGTTTTACACTTTACTTTACATCAATGTTCAATAACTGCCATTATTGTTTTACACTTCACAGCAATGTTCAGTAACTGTCATTATTGTTTTACACTTCAAAGCAATGCCACAAGTTTGAAATTTTGCAAGAGTCCACATAAATTCTCATAAAATAGAATAAAATTAATATTCATGTTTGGAAACTTATGAATGCAGATCCTTTTTCCCATTCTTGTTTAATACAGTCTATCTAGTATATATTAATGATAATTCATCTAGACCCTCGCAAAAATTTACGAAATTCTAACACCCTGTACGAGCTTCTAGCACAGGTGATTTCCCCCCATCATGGATGCTGTATAACTATGAAGTACTTGTAATGGAAAAGACACATCCCATCATACTTCACCCTCAAGTCACTGCTACTGAACTACAGTCTTCAGGAATTGTGCAGGGCTAGAATCTTTATTAAAAAAACATAGAGAGACTGGTCTACAGCTGATTTACTAGTTGTTAAAACTAGACATATTGAGCCCTCTGTAAAGTTGAACAAAACTACAATATCAACTATATAATACACAGATAATATAGATTGGTTAATAATAAAAGTGACAACTATATGACATCTAAGAGAATCTTTTCTCTGTGGTTATGGAAAGACATACATGCAAGCACCTTGTTTAAGTACATTGATGGGAAAGATAGTGTGTGAACATAAGGGTACAGGTACTATTCCGTTTGGGGGGCAGGAGAGGTGAATTGCTTAAAAATGTTTAGACATGTTTGTTTTGCCCGAACTGTTCATCATGGCATATAAATGTCAACATTTCTTTTTGGCTGAATTATACACAAACATTAACCTACAAACAAATATTGTTTTTACAAAACTTAATAACAAACAAAGGAAATTATTTGAGAAGAAACCCCAAAATAACTTTAACCGTGGAACTATAATTTACCCAGAATATGTAGAATTGATCAGATACCACTTTCCCTTTTCTGCTTGTATATATGACAATCTTCATAATAATGGATATTTATTCTTGTATGTGTAGAGCAGTGTAATCATTCCGTCATCAGTAAATGTTAACCTAAAAAGCCAACCTTCAACAAACGCATTAATACTTCAGATAAAAAAAAACACATCAACATTTAATATCTATTTTTTTCCTTTCACTTACTGTAATACAATAGTAAATACCTTTGTCTTCACATAAAACAAAGAAATTCTGTCATCCATCATCTTTGTATCTAATCCTTACTAAAATATAGTCAACATAGATTCAATGGGCACATTATTATCTTTTAAAGAAGCAGGAATCTCTAGTGTAGGTAAAATCACTCACAAACACACACAAAGCAACGACAACAAGTGAAAGACAATACAGTTTTTTACGTCTGGGTCTCAGACAATAACAAGGCCTTTTGTACAATAAAAATTATTGGGTGATTTGTAGTCTCTGTTTCCCGGCAAAATTGTTTTTCTTATTCACAAGATTGAAATGTCCTTATAAAGTAAATAACTTTATTCCAGCCATTACCAAAAAAATGTAAAGATCTAGAAAACAATCACTTATACAGTAGTCTGTTTCAACAATCTTAATTTATAAATCTTGCATCTCGAAAGTTTTCGAAAATGTAACCGAAAGGCTATAACAGTTAAAACATCGTTAAGCATTTTCAATCAATGAAATTAATACTTAGAAAAAGAAAAATATCTGTAAAAACTACTTGGCAACACAATCACTAAATGCTAACAACAAGCATAACACACTTTATTAAAAGGAAGAAACAAATAAAAACAAATTACTTTCAACAATTAAAATCTCTTGTCAAGTGAGCAGCCAGGCGCTGCTCCAACCTTTTATTCTGAGCCTCATGCAAGAAAGAAACAATGTCTCCTTTTAATTTTTTTTATTGAAAAGTCTGATGCAGCCATTGATTGATGCCCCAACCTACTGGTTATGGTATGGATGCTCAAAAACTAGGACATCCTTATCGATCTGTCTGCTTTGAAGAAGATGTAAAGAAAACTTAAAACATGACCAAATTGCGGAAAACACGGCTGTTCCATAAGAAATGACCCAATAAAAATCTGTTCCAGGAACAGAAAGGTTTTTGTAAACACAGATTTCTAATATAGAGAATGATATTCATTTATGTTTCTGACAATCTGGCAGTGTACCTACAATGATGGAGTTCAAAATCTGTGACCTTTAGTCAGCAAAATCTTGGGCTCTGACCATTCTGTTCAAAAATGGCCTTAAACTTGGGCCGATGGATTAGCTATGGCACTGATGCTGGCCCAAACTTTAACCCAATTACAGAAGGCTGATGGCTGCTGACATTGGATGTTCATGATGGCACAAACTTCAGCCAAATTATTGGTGAGAGCAATTTTGTTGAAAATAATTCTGCAAATGGAACAACTTTGACCAATCCCTTGGTGGAAGATGGCGCAAAACGTTGGACAAGTTGTTGTCGATCACACAAAAAAAGCACTATTTCCACGACACAAAGATGGTAAAATAATAAACAACAAGTCTCTATTGGATAAAATGCAGGTGACAAATATTAAACAAAATATTAAATTCTTTCTTTCCAAGTTGTCCTCTTGAAAGGTAAAAATGCCAAAAATGTATTTCTGGCTCCAAAGAAAGATTCTGGTCAGGTCTACTGACTGCTCAATGATGTAGGAGTGATTGAGGTGTTGCTAACCCATGTTCGTCATTGCCATTGGGGTCATGGGCTGCGTATCGGAGTCTAGGGCTCTTATGAGATCCTCCCCCTGCAGTAGATTGTAATATATTGTGGGAGCATTCACCTCACAATCATGCTGAGTGATACGTGGAAGGAGGGCTTGGATCTTATCACTCATTTCACTGCAATCCTCCTGAAACATATTCACAATAAAACAGTTATAACAACTTTGAAAAATATTAATAAAAAATTATTGCAATTAAAAACAAAACAACAGGTTAATGACAAGGGTATTACAATTACCCTAAGGGTTGGAGTCCCCCAGTCAACCACAGGTATATGGAGTCACAAGAGGTGACTCAGGCTCAGACGCCGGTGGTGGTTTTTACAAGGTTTCCACCCCAGTTTTCCACCGTATTTAGGAAGGCAAAATAAGAAGTGGATAATCTGTTGTCATATAAGTGAAATACCGTTGAGTACAACGTTAAACACTAATCAAACATACAAACATTGCTGTATTAAACTTACAGTTATAATATCTTTCAATTAGTTCACAATATATGGAAAATAAAAAATGTTCAAAATGTTTCAGTGCAGGTTCGGGCACCGTTTTTAAGCTAACCAGCTAAAACTGTTTAACATTCTACTGGCATTACACTAAATTTATATTATCTAACAATTATAATACTAAACAAATTGATATGTATATATCATATCAACTATATATCATTTCTAAAAATCAAAATCTATAAATTCTTTGCAATTTCTTTTTATAACAATACTTTATAACCATTAATTTTGTGGTACTTAACCCCACTATTGTTTTTTACATTTGTACCAACTATTCTAGTTGGATCTCCATTTCTTTAATTTAGATGCTTAACAATAATTTTTCATTTTACTTTTTTGCTGTAAAGTTAAACCACAATGAAGGACCAGGAATTTCTCTCATGGTCAGAAATGCAACCTACTTCAGAATTCAACTTAACTGACCTTGAAAACCTAAACCATCATATTGTTGCTTTACATTACAGATGTTAGAAATACTGTAAAACTTGCATATATCAGAATCGACAGAATCTCTGTTATATACGTAATACCAGAAGTCTATTAACTAGAAGTGAGCAACGCACATTGTACCAGCTCAAAAGCATTGAGGTATTTTATTTGGCCAGCTTTTAACGTTTTATGTGATGTACATGTAGGCTGCCCATGAGATATAATATTGATCCATTCCGCGCAGTTTGATTTTCAGAAGCAAATGGTGAATCATGGGTAATAAACTAATAGCGAAAAGGGGCTAAAGGCGCTATTAAAACCATCAAGTTGCAAGCGTTTCACAGACTTCCCATTGAATATCATATTTTTATAGGGAAAATGCATGAACAAACTGAAAGAAAAAAATAATTTGTTAACTAGAAAGGTTATAAATATTTAAAGAGGGTTTCCCATGATTTCAAATGAGTTACTCTTAAAAGCTGTCTTTGGAATTACTTCAACACTGTTAAGCTGGAGTAAATAGGGCTTTGCATACTTCTAATTTATAGACTTCTGACATAATATGTTATACGCATACGAAGAACAGTACAATGGGATTGGAACTTGGAATAAATGTCTGCTTTTTATGAGTATCTAGTATAAGTGAGTGTCCAGTATAAGTATGTTTTTACTGTAGTTTGATTCATTAACGTACCTCGCCAGCATTGGAGACTCTTCGGATAAGTGAATTACGAACACTGTAACCGTGATTTCTGTCCTCGCCAGTCAATAACAGATTCATCAGCACACTCTTGTCTTTCACGTTCAATCCTGAGAGTTTAATAAAAGGAACATTTGTGAACAACAAAAATATGCTACATCAATTTGAGTATTTGTGTTGTTTTGGGTTCACATTGTCTTAGTAAGAACAGATACTAGCTCACCAAATCGTTGGCAATAATGATTGAATACATCAATTGATTGCATGCTAATGGTGTTTAACATCCTGCTCAAGAATATTTCACTTTATTTGACGGGGATGTCCTCCAGCCTTGCAGTGCAGCCTGTAACCCAAAGGTCCCGGGTTCAAATCCCATTGAGGGTAAGCAATTTTTTCTCTCTTCATTTTTAAAAATATAAAAGGGGAAGTGTTATGCTCTGTTGGAAAAGAAAATGCTCCTCCATTGCTACAGTAAGTAAAGACAGCAGGACAAGACTTGGGCCATGCTGCCCTTACCCACAGGGTTGATCACATCAATATGTCAGTCATACAACTCCAGAAAACAGAAATTCACACCTTCAGATTAATATTTACAGATCAATTTTTCAACATAAAGATAGAAACAAGAACGATTTCTGCTTTAGTCATTATAAATAACTATAAGAAATTACCAAGATCCTCGTGTGCTAACTCCATCTTGGGAACCTTGGCTTGCGGCGGACCCCTCTCAAAATTACTTCGCTCTAACGGCCGTTTTGCCTGTTTGGGAGGAACAAACCGTGGGGGTTGTGTCATATTAGTGCCACTTTCTATAATCAGTATCTCCCGAATACTGGGCATGGGTGGAGGCTGATTAGTGCTAGTGTTTTCTTCAAAGAGACTCTTGGGCACAAACACGCTCTCTGTGTTTCCAAACAGTCTGGAAAAATAACAGTATTATATAAAGCTTAAGAAAAAGCTATTTGGTGTTTTCCTCTGTAATAATTGATTGATTGATTGATTGATTGATTGGGGTTTTACGCCGTACTTAAGGTTATTTCACTTATATGACGGCGTGCCAGCC
>JAUELC010021516.1:0-13083 GCA_031471745.1 Cryptochiton stelleri
TGGAAACCTAATAATAATTTTTCCGATTTCAATAGGTTATCCAAGTAAACTTGGAAACCTGACTATGTTAAAATAGGAAATATCTTGCTTATGGGCATTATGAATTGTAAACTTAAAACTTGAAATGTAAAACGTGAATTGTAAATTCAATATGAGTCTTAATTCGTGTTAAACAATCAGCAATGATATTATCTTTGTCTCCAATATTTATAATGTCAAGATAATACTAAGTATATAAGTAACCCCTGGTTTTATTGTTTAGATTTTGTAAGAAGACAAGAGGATTGTGATCTCTATAGACAACTATGGGGGTGGCTTGAAGCTGGATGATGAACTTCGAAATGCTGTCAAGCTAAACACAAATATGATAATCCATACAAGTGTTGACTTGTAATAATATGCTATCTGCTGCTACCTCACTAGCATCTACCGCTAACTTAAAAGGCAGCTTAAATTCCGGTGCTCAGAGTACTGGAGCACTTTTCAGGATGGCTTTCAATTCATCTGTAAAAACCAGCCATATTGCGAAACGCTTCAATTGCCTCTTACGAATAGGCACTGGCAAATTTTAAATAGCACTGACTTTAGCATCAACAGCTTTAACTTGACCCTGGCCAACAACATATCCTAAATTAATCACAGTAGCACATCTGAATTCACTCTTGGCCAAATTGATAGTTAACTTGGCTTGACTGAGTCTCTCAAATAATACACGCATTATACTTAGCTGTTCGTCCCAAGTGTCACTGCACAAAATTACGTCAGTCCGTGTTAGAATATCCAGCAATAAATGTATATATTCATAAATCAAGTCTTAAAGATGTTGTTGTTCTTGAGGCTTTAAATGGATTCTTTTCAGTTCCAGGTTTGTCATAATGTCCGAAGTTTGTAATTTCGCTGTGCCAATTTTGAATCCAAAATTTGTAGGCCAATATTTTCTCAGTATTTGAATCACATAGATTAATATCAGGGTCAGAAATAATATCATTTGAGAGTCAGTGCCAGTTGTATCTATATATGGTTTTAACATATTAACATAAGTTTGTGGATTTTTGCGCAGATCAGGAGTTTTTTTATGACATAATTAAGAACATTAATTTTCTTATCAATAATATAAGAACCAAGGTGCCTGGCTTCAGGTGTACTACCATGAATCGGAAGCAAAACTAATACTTTCTGACCAGGCTTGAAATTACGTTCAAAATATTTCTTATCATATTTAGTTTTCGAGATTTGAGAGGAATTAAGATTTTCAATTATTTCAGCTTCTTTATCTGTTTTATCAAAGAAAGATGAAATTTCTGTATCGTTGGGTTGCTAAGTAATGAACTGTTTTAGTATAGTTAGTTTGCGTTTGGTTAGCGGGCTTTGGCATATCAGCATATATGGGTTCATCGGTATTTAACAACTGTGTAAGAAAAGTGTGACTGAAATCTACAGCCGTGAAGTTTTTATTTTCAGTTTCCTCTTTCTGACACACATTTTAAGACATAACCCTGTTTACGATGGGTATAAATCAGATAGTTCCTGTTCAACGGGGTAAGATTAATATAAAAAGATATGCCTATCAGTAATAAGTGGGTTTACAGTAACTTTCTCCCTGTTAAATCATTCCCAACAACATGTGGACACTTTCAAAAAGTATCAAAGGCCCAATTCCTAATGCGACAGGTGCAGAAATTAAGTTCTACAGTTAGGACTACAGTGGCTCATTGGGGACATGTGATTATTTCTGTTTATTTTGGGTTTTAAGAGATTCTCGGATCCGAGATTGGAGCTATATCTAAACGGATGCTGTATGATGTGTGGTCTTATTTTACGATGAATAAGGGCCCGCTCAACACATGCTCAACGATCCTTACTGGATCACCGGCCGCCAAGAAATTTGAGTTTCAAAGACGCCACCTTCTCAGGCATGTATACGAGGCCCAGTCCACCCTTTTGGTCAGGGAGACAACACGTTCCCAGGGAAAGCAGTTAACTCTTTTTTCATAAAGAACTTAGAGATTATGGTGTGTAGGCTCACCAGGTGTGCGGCCGGCATGTCAAACACCATACCTACATACCATAAGTTTGACGTGGCTAAGAGATTTGGCAGAGCACAAGACCGACGAGGCTAAGCGAGGGTTGCGTTAACATTATCAAGCTTGTTACCCCAGTTTAAATTAGCGGAGTCGCGCTGGCCGTGCTGCACCCCAATAATCCTAATAGAAGTTGACGCTCTTTCGATCCCCAGCGGTTTGTCTTGGCGGTCCTTCCAAACCTCACGGAGGAGTCTGTTGGATTTCTCTTTATATAGTTAGGTCCAGAGGCTTTCTCATACTTTTCCAGGAGTGCCTTTATGCGCCCAACGTCCTCGTTGGAACCAATTACCAGTGACTTCTCCCCAGCGTACTAGAACAGCGGTATTGGTGCCTACACAAAAGACAGTTGTACGCACTGGAGGTCCGACTTTCTTATTGTGGCCCCGATAGACTCTGTACCAAAGACGTAAAGAAGGGGAGACAATGGACACCCTTGGCCGACACCACGGTCCGAGTTAACTGTTCTGCTAAGGATTCCTTTAATTAGGCTAGCTGGAGACTGGTAAATTAGTTCCACCCACTTTGTACAAAATGGCGCCAACGCCCATGCGCCGAAGCACGCTCAAAATGAAACTCCATTCAATCCTTTCAAATGTTTTCTCCCTGTTTAGGCGAATAATAGCTGCCTCAAGGCCCTCGACTTCAAGAACGAAGTCACGGACAAGGAGTCTAGCCGATAAGATGGAGCGGCCTGGAATAGAACATATCGTGTCGAAATGGATAGCAGATCCCATAACTGATCCCAACATTCGCGTCAAAGCATTTGTGGTGATTTTGCAATAAGCGCACAATAGGGATTTAGGCCGCCAGATCTGTAAATCCTTCTTTGACTAGCTTTTATGGATACGGAGGAAAATGACTTTTCGTGCCTTACAGGTACTTGCTACTAAGAGCTTTATTTGCATCATCCAGGAGGAATCAACCTAGAATGTCCCAGAGCGCAATGTAAGTTTATAGCGACTAGCTTAGGGCCAAAGCCATGGACGTTACCTAAAACTCCACTTAGACCTTTAGTTAAACTGATCAATTTCGTAATATACACGATTAGTATAACCCAGAAAAAAAATCATGCTCATAGTTTGGCTCTATATTTCTCCACTTTAGTTTGCCCCTACAGGAGTGAAATGGTGACAACATTTCTTGCGGTACATATAACATATACAGTGAACAATAGGGAAACATGATTCTATAATATAGTATGAATAACACATAAAAAGCTCAGTGGCATGTGAAAGAACAGAAATTAATAAATTGAAACAAATCGTGCAAAACGTACAGAGCATGGGTGATTGGCTTGACAAAAAAAACCCCATGAAACTCATGATAGGTGACATGTTTGCTACTTGAAAAGCCTTTGATGACTTGTATGTCATGATTTAATACCGATTGGCTGCACCTTTCGGCCAAGGCATCTTTACATAGTAGAGGTTGAATGCTTGGTAATATTGGCCACTTAGCTGTGACACTTCTTGTATGAGGTATTGACGACATTAAGCCACCAGGCGACGGCTAAATTTGGTCTGTGGACAACGGGCTTTTTGGTAATTCGTGTGTTGCCACGTGTATACTATAGGTTGGCCATCATTTTCATCCATTAACATGTATTAGACAAGTATTCGGGACTGTTTTCGTATGGTTTCCTTAGCAAGTTTGTGATATGTATATGAAAGTATGTCCGTGTTACATAAAACAGCCGTGACCACTTGTCAAACTTTGTCTGGAAGGCGTTTGGTTTAACTTTTAACATGAAAAATGTTGAATGGTCGTAGGCCTACTTAATGATTTATTAGAGTAGGCTGATGTCTCGTTGACACAGAGCAATGTAACTGACACCGAGCAATGTCACAAGTCAATGTCACTGACACTTAACAACTTTGTTCAAATCACCAGATTATTTATTCTTCATATCCGTGTTACAATAGTGCAGTTTGATTAGCTGTGATAAATAGCTCAAAGCTGTCTGTGAAAAATCAAGATGTAAACTTAATAGGCAATGTAGTCTTAGTTAACTGAAGATGCACAAATAACTACTTCATTTGCATTTTTTCTTAGCGGTTGTATTACAGCTGTTTATTTGTTGAAAAAGCCATCGTCGTCGAATATTAAGAGAAATTATCATGGGCAGAAATGAAGTCAACGGTAGGTAAGCACAAGTAGCGTTGCAATGTTTCATACCATTACTTAAAGTCACCTAAAAATATTCAAAATTAAGCGACGGTCAGTGGGGTCAATGGACTTGGTTTTACCCCGTGTCATCCCCCATAGTTGATCTCTCTAATAATGATTATAATGCGTGTCACACTATCACCTACTATCCCACGACTGGTTTCTCCATGCGTCATCTCACCCATAGCTGACCTGTTTAATTATTCAGTTTAATGCGCAACACACTATCACCAACATTGTACTGTCCAGACTGGTTGAAATCCCTTCCGAAGAGGATAAAAAAAAACGTTGACAAATGTGAAAGGGTAACAGCTGTGCTAAAGTGAACGTTTATCCCAGGAAACCAATGGTGATTAATTTAAGACTGTATCTCAAGAGCATTCGTCCACATTGAGCGGATCTGTAATTTCTCATTTGGTTGGCTAACGTTGTGAGTGTAATAAATGATAGCTGTGTATGCTTCTGTGATTTGTATTCACTATGAAGTCGACACAAACATGTTCGATGAGCTGTGAAGTTTGATTGAGTAGAATAACTTTACAGAGGTCTTGGTAGAGGTCGAGAGACAGCGACAGATGTAAATCAGGTTAAATGAAACTCGAAGTAAGGTCACATTGTCTACCAATTGGTTTACATCGTTGGAAAACATTGTCAACACTCCGACCAACGCATAATTCCAAGATCTGCCGCACTCAAAACCATGAGAGATCGGTATTATATAGAACAGGGAATATAACAAAATAGTATCTGTTAAAGGCATTGCGTCTCATAGATACGACCATATACGTGTATCGATTAAAACATGTTAATTGTTTATAGAGATGGCTCAGTCAATACACCAAGACCATCTGTAAGCTTGCTAGTCATTGAAATGTTTTTGTGTATACATTTGTCAGTTTTGTCTATTATTACACATCACCATAAGACCATAATGATGTGTAAAAACAAGTTCCCAAATCATTAAACTGATATAAATAGACCCGCGTGGATCTTGAAACTACTGATTATATGTTATATCAGAAGTCTGTTAATAAGAAGTGTGCAACTCTCCTTTAGATAGAATAACAGGCGTTGGGGATCAGCAAATAATAGTAACGTCATTATCTCACTCAGGCTCTTGCTGGGTAATGCTGGGTAATTCTCATTGTGACATCGGCTAGAGCTGAATGGTCAAAAACATTGTATAGGTTTGTGGTCAAAAGGTTTCAATTTGCACTATCTGGGAAATATAAAAACATAACCCATTCCACGTCTTGTATCGTGTATTTTGCGTAGATTCTAATGGTATTTATTTTACAAAGGTATACTATTTTTCAATACAGTACGTTGACAGCTATGTGGCCAATTGTGGTGAAGGCATAATAAACGTTGCGTTTCGACCTTATAGGGTAACCGCTTTCACACATATGAATTGCCCATCGTTCATCGGTCACAACTCTGTCCTCGTCAATAAAAATGATAGATATCTAATCTATCATTAGTTAATAACCATACGTTGTCATATTCTTCGTTTGCCGAAAGATGACAAAGAGGTATAATGCTGCATCTCATTTCATTTCCATATAATGGGAAATGAGTGGGCAAATCAATAAAGCCAAACCGCCGTTTGATTTAACACGAGATAATAGGTTAGGTCTGAATCATTTTATCGAATATGTCATACATTGGTTCAAACATATTATTATTTGGTGTTATATGGCAACCGAGATGTTTCGTCATATCTGTGTCTTAATGGTAGGATGTATGTAATACATATTTAAACGACGGACTTTCTTATTGTTAACCATATCCAGACACTTATTCGTAAAATAGTGGTTGTGCTTCACTTTGAAATCATGTCCAAGTGATTAACACCATGACGTTCTCTGGCGCGATTAAAATTTCCTGTTTAAATTGTCACGTTATATGACAGCTTATTTGTCAAATGCCTTCAATACATCGGAATACCTTGGCCAACTTCGGATGGCATTGTGAGTCCGTCTAAATGCATATATGTTTTACATTAATATGATTACATAATTATATATTTGTTGATTAATTATTTGTAACAACTTGACGTTTGTATAAGCGGGATCATAAACTTATGCATAGCTGTCACGTGCATAGTTCTTATTGTTGGGAACTGCAACTAATCTAATTTCCATTCCTGTCTGTACCCTCAAAATTTAGTTTTCATTGTTAGAGCGATGCCCATATCTATCTGTTTCTTAACTATTTTGTTGTTCTTTTGGTACTTGATTAAATTTTCACACCAACGTTTTATGTTAAATTGTGTTTTGGACCCCACCCATATTTGCAGGTAATTTCCTGGCATGTGTACATACATACCTTTTTAATCGAGTTATATTTTAATTGAATTAGAGAAAAACAACACGGGCAGTAAAACTTGAGAATGAGCAAATGTAACACACATACCAGTGATTCCCGTCCACTAGAACTATATGAGGAAGGGACAGTGGTTGGCTGCATTGACGAGGAACCAGCGATGAATTGGTTCTAGACCTGTAACAGCGGATTAGAATTAAGGGAAGCCATTTTAATGGCCAAGACCGAACTAGACATCAGACATAAAGACAAAAGATGAAATGTGACGAATTTTAATACCAGATCCATTACTGCAATTACATCTAGTTCAATTCCCAAAGGCTGCATCTTTAATATTTTTTAAAAATAAAAATAGCCTACTGAATCTAGGACTTTTTAATAGCGATGATTCATTTCTTACACATAATGAGGCCACTGCTTGTATTCAATATACCAAGTAAACCCTCCAAATCAAAATCGGTAAAATGTGGTATTGTGGTCACACAATCTGCAGTGATTAAACATCAAGTCCGTTGGCAGTATTCATGTCTCAGTTTTATGTTAATTACTATAAAGGAGATTGCCCACCAATATTTGCTGAAAAGAATCCTGTATCTGATCTGTGTGCGTTTATTAACAGTGTGCACATCCAGTAGTAGTGTGCACGTTATTAGTATTGTGTACATGTATTAGTAATGTGCACGTTTATTAGTATCGTGTATGTTTATTAGTATTATTTAGATTGTTATAATTGTGTACGTATATTAGTATTGTGTACGTTTATTATACTTGTGTGCATTTATTAGTATTGTGTACGTTCATAAGAATTGTGTGCATTTGTTAGTATTGTGCACGTTTATTAGTATTGTGTACGTAAATTAGTATTGTGTACGTTAAGTATCGTTAGTACATATTTTTTCTGAAAATTTATATGTTTGACTATGCTATTCAGTCTTGTTTAGATCAGGGTCATTGTTGGTTAATCTCAGCCTCTTAAATCAGATATATCATCAAGTTGTATCGGGTGAATATGTTGTTTACCAGGGATAATATTATCTTGATACAGGAGTGTCCTGGGCGGGAGGCTTCATATTGTCCGGAAGCACTTTTCTGAGTAACAGCAGTAATCCGTCTCGGAGTGACGTCTTAAACAGTTAAGTTGAATATTTTGCTCTCGGCATTGTTTGTCCTCTGTTGATCTTGTATGCTGTTGCAAGTGAAACAGAACTCTGTGTTTCTTGCCTAAGGAAAGATCAACTGTAATGAGTCCGTTAAACCTCAGTCGAAATCCAGGATACCACAGAACACAATGTCTGTATCGATCGCACTTCGGAAAACGTACATTCACGTGCATAAAAGTTCCTCACGGGGAAATCGTATTTAATGTCTCTTATATAAACACATATTACTGTTTGAAATCCCATAAGGACATGTACAAGAACTGATAATGAACTGACAGAATTACAACTTTAATAAACTTACCTATAATACATTAACGGTATACTCCGTAAAAACAAGTAAAATTTCCATAAACATTGGTTGATCTGCTTAATACAAATGAAATCATTTCAGAATATAGAATAACAATGCAGTTTATAATTGTTGTCAACAAACTTTCACAAACGCAGACCTCCCAGATCATTCGCTATCAATACAACAGAGCTGTGATCTGTTCATAGTACATGAAAAGTACAAGCTTCAACGATAAGGCTTTCAGATTATTCTATAATTAGAATAGCAATGAAAATGGGCGTGTCCAGCGATCATTTGGAGCTGACTGACATAACTTACAATAGAACATTTTACAATTGTTTCTCTCTGCATTCATAAAAAATGTGTAGAGTTACATAGAATAGTAACAATTTTCTAGGTAAATAGTGTTGTTAAGAATTCCACTAGTGTGTGATAGCAGAACATTTATGTTACAGGGCATACAGCAGAGAAAACAATACAACAGAACAGTACCGTACCGTACTAAACAGAGGAATAGAAAGTGCCTGCCGGGTAAAGAGCGATGTCTGTGGGAAAACAGCGTAGATGATTCCTCTACATTGTAGCACTTTGGTTTCTAGTCGTCTATTTTGAAGAACAAAACTGACAAACAAATAAATCTCACTGTATGAGAATAGACGTATGTCCCTTTCTGAACTTTGACAGTTTGATATTCAGAAACAAACTGTATGCTTGTTCTGTTGTTAAAAGCACAAGCCTTATATATACTTAGTTCTGTTATATCTCTCTGCTAAGGTGTATTACAAGTAGCTGTGTCACTTCCTGTTGCCGATGGCCTAATTAACGACTTACGCTAATGAGTTGAACACGTCATATATGTCGTTTGCCTTTGTATTGTATATTAGGATTAGTACCAATACACATGATAATGACTGATCTTCCTTTTTATGGGAAAGGCTGGGTGCGATAATTCTGTAATTTCTCAACGGAAAGCCATGCTGAAGGAAAAATAAAGTTATATGAAACGTATGTATACCGATCATACGAAACTGAAAACAGAATAAGATTAATTGTGATTAATCAGCTGCCCACATGATTATCACAAATGAAACTATATATTTAGTGCAATGAATCTTGTTGTCTGTCGGCAGTTGATGTATCATTTGGGAATATAATAATCCGGGTCTAACGAAAGCCATATTGCGCCATATATTTCAATGTCATCGATTCTAACATCATGGCCTGAATGTAACGCTTTGATGATGAATGCTTTAATGGCAAATAAATTGATCAATTATGGAAAACGTCTGCCCAAGGCAACAGGAAAGCACAGGATCGCAGGAACCAGATAGTTTACTGTCAGTAGTCATATTGGTGACGGGTATCAATTCTGGATCCAGTTGATAATATACTGTTTCTAAAACGTTTATCATAAAATCAACTGATGAATTCAATATTTACCAAATTTAGATTATACTTCACGGAAAACGTTGACTAAATAATAAGCATTTATTGATTTTTTGGTGTTTAAACCCGTGCTCAAGAGTATTTAACTTATATGGCGGCGGTGTCCTCCAACAGTAAATATCCACACAAACGCAGCCGTAGACTTGATATAGAAAGAGTTAGTAACAGTTTGCTAGGTAAATACTGTTTTTGAGATTTCCACCAGTGTCTGACAACAGGGTTGCAACTATAAATGGACAAGACATTTAGTAAACCCAACATACGCCCTCCAGGTGTGACATAGACCCTTAATGAGCATTTGGTAACCATGGTAACCAGTGTTATGTCTAAATATGTACTAAATATTGGTGAATTCGTTATAGCAAAAAACTAAAATCAATGCTGAATGTGTCTACCAAGCTTAATAAAAATAGGCCTAATAGTTTTCGAGTACTTCTTGGGAACGAAATTCTCTTCTGTTTATGACCAACTTTATCTATGGGGGAAAAAAAAGGAAATACTAGTAAATCCATAATAGCAAAAGACCCATTTACAGTTGATGGTGAATGTGCCTACCAAGTTCCATAGAGATAGTCCTTATAGTTTTCAAGTTCTGCTCCAGAAACGGATTGGGGTCAACCGGATGGACGGTGTTCATACCATAATACGACCGATTTGCATCGGGTCGGGTCGGGACCCCTGATGAACTCTGAAGCTATATTAAATATTTTTTTATTTAGCGTCGAATTTTGACGCTTAAAGAATTTATTTTTATTCAGCGTCAATTTCATCATATTTCATGCCTCTGATATATTTATAAAGCGACAGGTACAGCGATTTTCGTCATTCCTCGCTCGGATTTGGTAAACGTTGAGCGCAACACAAAAATACAAAATATGCTGCCAAGTGTAGCACAATGTACAAAGACTAATTCCTACATCTTAGCCTTTCCTCTTTCCTGTTTCAACCCGTGTCGGACGGTTAAGGATCGTTATGCCGCTTTTGCCAGCCTCCAAATCTCTGACAAGGATTGGCATGGGAAGGTTGCAGGGCTAGCGCTAGCGACATGTCGACATACAATCCACTGACACTGAGGACAACTGGACGCAGTCGACATATTTGTCACGAACATGTCGGCATTTTACAAAACGTTTACGAACTGAACATCAAAGAATGGGTAAGGAACAGGTCGACTGCGATCAAGAGCAGCTGGGAATAATTGCGCATGCTCACTGTGTAGCAGTATCACAGTCACATGATCAACGCGAATCATGTGACGCAGTCAGAACAATTCCCCATTTACCCAAAGTGTATGTTATTTATTCAATATAGCCTGACAGCGAGCGTTCTGTTCCTATTTGGGAAATATTTGCTCACCGTTTCAAACACGCAAGATTTCTTCCGCCAAAGCTCTGTTCATTTTTCTGTGCCTCTTAAGTCCATTCAAGAGGCGCCATGTTAATGGCCATGTGATGCATCACGTGATGTGTTATGTTTTGATCGATCGCAAGCCAGTTGCAGAAAAGTAGAACATGCTTAACTAGCTTGCGATCACCTGCAACTTGTTGTACCCAGTCGAAAGAGCGAACATGTCGAAGCGAAATCAGTTGCAGTGAGATGCTGGTAGTTGAGTGGATGTGAGTTGAGATGGATCGCAAGGTCGACATGTTCTTAGCTTTAGACGTAGGAATCAGCCATATACACTGTGCTACGCTGAGTGGTGTCTAGTAGCAGGCATGGGACTGTTTCGTTTTTTTGGTTACATTGTTTCAATGGACATGAGTGTTTGGTATCAACAATAGGTGTATTCACAGTCTCGGAAGGAACATTCGGCATCTTATCATCGTGATATATACCATGATCTCGTGTTAAAAATGTTGCTGACCTAAATTCCTAATAAAGGAATATAAAAACTGGACAGATTCCCTAGGGTAGACGGGCAGCAGTTTCGAGAATAATTTGTGGGCATCCAAAGTGAAAGTGTGTATTTTAACTGACGCATTAAGAAGATTGCTATGTAAACATTTACAGCAGAAAAAAGGCCGTGTTAGTCTAAAAATAAGAAGTAAGTAATAAGTTATGATACCGATGAATTATCAATGGCTGTGTACGTCAATTGCCTATCGCTTTACAGTTGGCCAGTTGATAGTGTCCCCTATCATCGGCCGACCTGACATGGATGGGCCGAGACTATGGCTCGATTGTAACGACTACCCATTTGTGTTGGTGTTGTTGTAGTACTGTTTACCCTAAACAATGGGGGCTGGGAAGAGTATCGTCACAATGTCACCATGAAATGATTTAAAATATAACAGAGAGAAAAAAATAAGAATACCAAATGAATTCAAAGGCAGAAAGAGGTGGTTAATCTGCAAGTAAATTGTGTTAGTTTGTTGATATCGCGTACAAGTAGTCCCGTACATGACGTCCGTTGTATCTCTGCTCACAAATTGCACAGGGCACTTACATTTGTTTTAATCAGAAACAAAGATAGCTTGGCAAATCCTTAGAGTTAAAGCCTCGACGAAAGGGAGAATGACTTAATTATCTCTGGTGGGAACGATTTTCTTTTCTTCTTTTTTAATGAAAAAAACCCGATACCTTTATAATTTCAAATGTGTATCATCCCTTTTTAACATGCATATGTGAACTTTGAGTAAGACTGAATGGGCTGTGAGAGTTATCGGGTACCACGTGTCCTTTTTTCCAACAAAAAGGACAGGACGTAATGTACTATCCCCATAGCTTGCACTTCCTCCGTAGACGAGAACTGTACTTTACGGCCTTACAAAACAAATACTTGGTCTACAGCTACAGGAAAACGGAAATCAATTACATAAATAACAAATTAACCCAATTCAGGGTATTTAGGACAAAGCCGATCAATGTCAACATATATTCCTTGCAAACAGTCTTTAAATTGCCAGTATGACACTTTCTTTGAATAATACATATGTTAATCGAAACCCAATAATCACCAGTGTTTTATTGAGACAAGGCCTTCCTCCATTACCCTTGCAGGTAGATTTGTTGCCTATAAGACAAACAAATAATGACTACACTTATCAAATTGGCAAAGTTAGTATTTCTGTTGTTGTCAATTAGCATTTAAAATAACAACTAGATATGGAGATGTATGAATAATTAAACCATAAATATTGTGAAGACAAGCACCTTGGGTAGATGTTATAAAAGCCCTTGAGTCTACTCAACTGGAGATTTCATGCTAATCTGACTCGATTCAGGGTCCGTACTTTAAAAAACGGAGGTTATAAAAAAAACGTTGAGAACGTTTACTGTGCTCAACTTAATAGGAATCATGAGGACGACGTGAACCAGCAGCTCAAGACCGCACTCAACAAGAATTGTTTGAAGCATTGGGTAGTTGGAAATGCATCTTTACGTACCCTTTTATCGAAGACAAACAAAATCCCTTCGAAGCAGCCGACGAAATTTGCTTATCGCTTTTTTAACTCTTTGACCGAAGAGCTTCACAAAGTCGCGCTCAAGAGGCCGAATTCTGCATTGATTTTGTACTGAGCTGAGCACATTCTTAAAACGTTTTATAACCACAGATCCTGAGCACAAGTCATGGGAGCATGTTCTCAAGAGTGTGAGCACAGAGTTTGCC
>JAUELC010021627.1:0-13082 GCA_031471745.1 Cryptochiton stelleri
CAGTTCCTTGATACAATATTTATCCAACTGGTACTCACTGCTCATCTCACCAAAACTAGATTCAACAAGATCAGATTTTAAGAGGTAACAGGGTTCATTATATTCCAAGTTAATATTTTGACTTTCTAACCAAGTTTTCAGTAAACTGTTATACTGATTATAGAAGTGTTTGAACAATGCCCGAATGTCATTAATGACAGAGGTTTGAACAGCCCGGGCACAACATGTTTCTCTTGCAAGGACAATAGAAATAGGGCAAACTGTTTCTGAAATGTTTCGGTTAAATTGTGCAATTTTTCATGGGCAGTCTGAGTTCTTATATTAATTTCAATGTCATCATTACATTCAACCACTTCTTTTGTGTCTAATTCACTTGTATCAACACCAGTTTCTCCCAATTCTAATTATTTGGCCAAGTCAGGTTCTTGATTCTTGTGGTTTTTCTTGGCGTGTTTTAATAGTGACCTAACTCTTGAATACTGTCGTGGAAAGTCACGAAATCCACAGGTTGCTGTGAAGCCAAACTCATTGTCGTGATATAGTTCCAAATGTTGTAAAGTTTTAAATAAAAAAAATGTTTTAACCGAACACCTGGGGCACTGGTTAAAATGTGTCGCCATTTAGTGAAGATTTAAGATACACAAGTCAAGACTAAACTTTACCAGTGAATTTGGTGGTGAATTGGCCAAGGCCAATATCCTCAATCCATGAACAAACACCCTGTACGGTCCACGAATCAGCCATTCCTACAAGTGTAAAATATGACAAAGTTACAGTTTGTTGCTTAGGGGTTTAAAACCGACAGAGAGGTCATAGTTGCGTGATAAAGACCTCTGACATAGATTTCACAAACTATATTTCCTTTTTAGAACGTTTCTACGTATACAGAACATCGGCAGGACTTTTTCTGACGATATAACGTTATGACGTCAAAAACATGACGTCACGGAACATTTTTCGTCATCTTCGGTATTCCACCGATGACGTAGCTTTATGAGACGTCATGTTTTATGGACGCTTTCCTAATACGTCATTTTACTCACGTGAAAGAAATTTTGTGATTTGTGGCGGCCGTTTGACTTCATTTTAGGGGGAAAGCATACTAAAATGGGATATGAAAATGTATTTATTGCATTTGCAACCGCATTAATCAGCTGCAATGTGTTAGTAAGAATACAGATAAAGTACATTTGCCCGTATATAGTTTATAAAGGGTAATTCAAAGGGGGGTTGTTCACTTTAAGTTGATAACGTTCGGCCCCTCGTCAACAAATAGGAACAGTTTCAACGGGTTTTGCACACGGCACGAAACCCGCAGAGGTTTAGAATAGTATGTTGATAACCACTATCAAGTATCAAATATATTTTCAACGATAAATCACACTGGTTCATGGATGTAGGCTACTTAAAAACCAATCAATCATCTACTGTTTTAGATTAACTCTCTGAGACAAGTTTCAAATGTACTTGGACAATATTTTGTACTCTGGATTTGTTAAAATTAGAACAATGATGGTCATTGTTGTATTTTGCAGTAAATTTTACAATTATTCTGATATTAATTAAAATATACAATGTTTCTGTCATATTACAATTAATTATTATGTTAAAAAATGTAACTCGTGGTATTGCAAAAATGGTTGTATAGGCTTTCATTTATAACGATCAAAGCAACATAACACTGTAATACTAGTTATGACGTTTGTTGGAGGGTGCATACGAAGTATTTACATGGTCTGTTTGGTTATATCAGTCGAGCCGTTAGCCGAGACAGATATAACCAAACTGACCATGCAAATACTTCGTATTTACCCCGAAAAGCCCAAAATATTATCAAAAAACTGCACCGTCCAGCCTTTTTAGCAGCAAATGTACAGATTGACTTGTGCGGTCTACTGACGTGATAAAATGACCTACTTATGTCGCGTGTACAACGTCACGTCATTTGCATAAGATGCACTGCCCATTTCGAACGTGACAGAAAGACAGACTTCATTATTTCTGATCGCGTCAGTTTATTCTTTACGTTATTCTATGAGACGTACTTGGCAAATTGCCAAATTCGTATTAGGTTCCTCTGCAGCCTAATATGAAATCATATGGGGTGGCAATTGACCAATCGGACTGCAAACAAATTACTCTGAGGGGTAATAACTATATTTAGTAGAGTTAAGTGACAACTCCAAAGAATGATAAACAATTCATTATGACTGTATATTTCGGTTTATTTAAACCATCTTCAGCAGAAGACTGCTGAAGATGGTTTTAATAAACTAAGTTTATTATCCTAAACTTATCGGTGGAAATTCTAATAACTATAATTAGCACGTGTAACTTATTTCAGTGACATTAAGAAGCAGGGAGAGTAACATAACAATACTTTTGTGGATTAACAACTTCAGAAATTATTGACGAGCAACGTTTCAGTGCATATCATTAGCTTGATAAAGGAGCTAGCATCTGCACTGAAACGATGCTCGTCAATAAATCCTGAAGTTTTAAATCCATAAAAGTCTTGTTATGTTTAATTTAGCACGTCTTTTCTTGTTTATCTTTGTTAACTAGCCTTATAATCAGTCAATGTGATAATACGGCTATCCGATTGCACGTGGGTGACCAGGCTATATTTTGAAAATTTGTGATCTCTGGGGAAATTTACTGATTCATTCAGGGGTAAAAACAAGATATTCTTTATATTATAAAGCCATTAAAAATGGCATTTTTCCATTTATTTTTCCAAAAAATTAATCAAATTAGCAAATATTTACAAAAAGTCAAAAGTTTTTCTTTGAAAAAGAAAAAAGAAGAATTTAAACATTATTTTGCAGTATAGTATAAGTATGATTATGACATTTATATTTACATACATCAGCCCCAAAACATTTATCCAAATAATTTGTTCTCAATTATGTGTCAAATCATACAAAACAGAACGGTTCGCTGCTCAACATCCCTAAATAAAAAAAGTCTGTTGATCTCCTAATTCAATTTATTCAGAGTTTTATTTGGAAAAATATACACTTTTGGTCAAATTCAATTCAGTGAGAAGATAAAATCACGATTAAAATATTAGTAGTAGAAAACAGATAAGGTTTTTCCTTAAGCGTATGAATTTGAACTTCTTTTCCACACGTGACACCATTGACTTCTGTTGACAGTTGTGGCGGCTGCTCTCAATGCTCTCATGACGAAAATGTAAACACAATTCAACTTTTAATGTGACTAATAACAAAAAAGGAAGTATGTGTAATTTAACATAACTAACTGAAACAAAAGCCACTGTAGATTTGATCAGAAATACATAGCCCTGTTAGAAACCTGGGCTAGGTACGAATGCACTTAAGACCAGGCAACATCAAAATGACTGGAACTGAATTAGCCGTTTGTAAGCTGTTTGCGGGCGAGGGGCTAATGGTATGAAATAGTGATTGAAATGAACAATGATGGAACTCTGGTAAGTGTAACCGATTAATAGTCGCGTACTAGTAAAACCCAACAAAACGACAAGCAGAAGTTTTTGTTGGACTGTTTTTGTGGCTGTTGCTGTTGTTGTAAAGAAACACCGATTTTGATAAAGTTTAATTCTTTTTTCTGTTATAAATAGTTTCATGTTATGTTCGTTTCTAAACATATTTATTGGTGTTTTGAAATCTAGGTGTATATATGTTTGTATTTTCTGTGAATTTTGTGTTGACTAGTCTTGCCACTTGGTGTTGTTGTTGGTATCGAACTTGTACTTTGTGATATCCTTTGTGTTGACATTCTCGTCTAGAAGTGTCTGTTCTGGTTTGTGTTTATATTTATTAATTATTCTTTGTGTGGTATAATTTGTTGTTACTATTGATTTGTAACTAAAGATTATTGGTTGAGTAAAATAAAATTTGTATTGTAATTGCACTGTCAGTCTGCACGTATCTGTACATTTGTAGGGCTCATATCTCTTTCCCTTACCCTGAGTCGCTCCAGGGTTTGTGTGTCTGTAACTGGGATGTATTACTACCCGTGTCTATGCACCTAGTTTAGTACTTAGTATTGCACTTCTGTTTCATCGTCAGCTAGTATTGTGAGAATGGAGAAAGAGGAAGAGGATAGCATGGAGACCACATGGTCACAGTCCAGAGGTAAAAGATCCAGGACAAGATCTGAGAGCGGAGAAAGAGAGCAAGAGTAGAAAGTGAAGGCGACAAGCGGACCCAGGAGAGACAGGTGGTCACTGAATGTCATTGTGTCCACTGTGGGAGGTCCCCCGTTATCTCAACTAAGCCCTTGCAAATTTGCTAAGGCTTTAGATCAGGCAATTGGCAATGTTAAGGGTGTAAGGAAGTTGAAGTTAAGCGACTTAGTAATAAGTTGTAATAGCCAGGCTCAAGTCAAGAAATTGCTTAAGGTGTCAAGTTTAATGGGGCATGATGTAACTACTAGAGTTGAATCGAGGCATTTGAGTAGAGGGTTGATTTATGGTATTGGGGAGGATGTAAGTGAACAGGAGGTGTTAGAGGAGTTAAAAAGTGTTAAGTGTTTTAAAGTAGAACGTATGACTAAAGGAAGAGAAAAGATAGCGACAACTTGTATGTTACTATATTTTGACTCGGAACATGTTCTAGATGAGGTTTCTTTGGGTTATCAGTTGTTCAGTATTAAAGTTTATATTCCCCCTGTGATGAGATGCTATAGGTGCCAGACATTTAATCATAAAAAAATCATAGGTAATTTATGATTGGGCCAACATGTCTGTTTATTGCTACAAGGCTTTATTATCTCAAGCTTATTAATGGTAGGCACAACAATCAAATTAAATAATTTCTTGACATTAAAATGGCTTTCGCTTAAATCAGTCAAATCCTGACGTACTCAACTGGGTCAAGGACGTCTGCAACCCCAATGTATAGCCCACCTTCAACAACGAATGTGTAGAATATGTGGCATCGATGTTTTATTGTTATATTATCACTGGCAGCACAGTGTGAACAAATGTCAATGCCGTTGCCATGGTAACCACCCCAGTTACGTCATATGCCCATATTTGGGGCTTTTTATTTAAACGACTTGAGCGGCAAGTAGACAATTTTTTCGAAACTGGTTGTGATATATCTCGAAAAAGAATGGCATTGCGCTTTTATGTACGGTGGTGACTTTGGATTAACAAAAAAATAGCAATTATAGAGAAAAAAATTCACATTTTTAACAAAATTGTCCACAAAAAAAATATTTTTAATAAAAACTTACATGCGGACTTTAGTTCACCTTAAACTGTATGTTCGAGAAGTGTCCATAATATATTGTAAATAAATTATATAGATAGAGAGCGAATGGTCTTGCCGCTCAAGATCGATTTACATGGCCATACCATATCACATAAAAAACACACTGGGTCTTGAATTGTGATTATCTCCCCTTGGTGTACATTTTACCCGCTGGGCGGCGTAGGGTTTTTTGCCAACATGGCAGCCTGCATGGCTGGGCAGAATTGAGAGGTTTTCTGCGGATATTTTTTCACACATAGCGACAAAATATGTTGTGTCAAGTAATTTGTGCAACCTTATTTAGCAAAGGAATGTCTTTATCGACTATATTTAAGCGTGTCAATAGATTGATGCCTAAACAATCTTGGAATCGGAGATGAGCTGTTCAGTGTTGACAGTGTTGTTGTTGGATCAATGTCAATCTGTCAAAGTGTGTCTGACAGTTGGCATCGTTGGCTGAAAATTGAGCCGCCTCTGTGTAATAGTGGATCAGACGAGTACCGCTTTGCCTTTGGGATAAAATAGGAATGATGAAGGAAGCCATGGTCCTGCCAAAGGAAAACTTCAGTTTCTGGAAATACTTTGGTAAGTCCTGTAATTTTTTTCTCACTTCTCGGCCATAATTATTCTGCAGAAGGAAATCTTTGAACTTGCTATCTACAACATTCGACACTATAGTGAAGAAGGGAGGCTGTCATAGATATCTGGCACTCTGGCTGGTTAAGGGCAGCATGTTTCGAGCGTAGTCGTGTTGTCTTTACTTAGAATTGGACACGCCATAATATGATTTGTTTGTTTGTTTGATTGGGGTTTTACGCCGTAATTAAGGTTATTTTACTTATATGACGGCGTGCCAGCCCAATAGGTGAAGGAAACCACCCTCGATGCCACTGGCAACAAACAATTACCAGGTACAAGACAATCACAGGACATAACAGAATGCCACAACAGCTTCCTGTTGCCCCTTAGCTCTGAGAGCACAAGGGCAACACAAAGCTCCCACCAACCACCCGCCAGATCAGTTTGGTCCTGCCCCATAGCTCACAAAGAACCCGGGCACAGGAAGCTCCCTCCAGCTGCCCACTACAGTGTTACATTTAGACCCCATGACAGATCAGTTTGGTCCTGCCCCTTAGCTCACAAAGAACCCGGGCACAGGAAGCTCCCTCCAGCTGCCCACCACAGTGTTACATTTAGACCCCATGACAGATCAGTTTGGTCCTGCCCCTTAGCTCACAAAGAACCCGGGCACAGGAACCATCCACTATCCACCCATCATATCAATAAGAGGACATGTAAATATCTATCCCATAATGTCATGGATGACAAGCAATAAGTCACTTTATCTGCAAAATTTGCAAATTGCCGCTCCCAATCTAATTAGGTATTGGTCCCTCGGGGCACAGGAAGGGCAATACTGGCTTGGTAACACAGCTGCTGCATTCATATACATGTATGCCCTTTCCATATTACAGCTACAGGAACGAAAACATATCATGTGAACCAGTTATCTGTGTGTTTTTAATATGTCCTGTAATCAAGTAAATAGTGGTTGTCTTCTCTCAAGAAGCATATAAGTTTACCAACAACAAGTCAAGACTAATATTATTGAAATACAAAAATTCATTATGATTTATACAGAGATGTGAAAAAAAAAAGAAGAAAAAAAAATGAAAATGTATATAAATGCAATTTGATTGCATTCAAGAATATTCCAAGGATATTTCACTTATATGACGGCGAAGTACTTCAACAGTAAATAGCCTGACTAACACAACCATAAAATGTGAAGTGTTTAGCTCTGTTGGAAAAATAATGTTCCTCCAATGCTGAGTAAAGACAGCACGACCAGGCTTGTAACATACTGCCCTTAGCCAGAGGACACCCCAATATGGAAGACAAGCAAACCGAAAAAATATATAAATGCAATTTTCATTAGTTTTCTTCTCAGTATTACATAATCCTCAAATGAAGCTATTATCATGAAGCAAGCATCGTTACTATAAAATCATCATTGAAAGCACCTTTTCCATCAACGTCAAAAACAATGAAAAGATAGAAGACTAGCACAGAATGCAAAACCAATGGTGCGATAAGATTGTTTATTTGTTTGATTGTGGTTTTACACCATACTTAGGATTATTTCACTCACATGAGGCGTGCCAGCCCAACGGGTAACGGAAACCATCCTCAACACTACAAACAATGACAAGATACGATGACAGGATATAATACGTGGTGCAACAAGACAACATGTGCAAATTTACAGTGCTAGACTCACAACAGATCGGTTTCGTGTTGCCCCTTAGCCCTGAGAGCAACAGGCCACATGAAGCTCCCTCCAACCAGCCATCAGAACTCTACTGAAGTGCAGACAGTCATATTATGAAGGACTTTATAATGGGTTTGTTTGGGGTTTTAAGCCATATGTCCTTATAATGGAACAAGTGTATGTCAGAGGTGTAAACAGATGTTGGATAAAAAAAACCTGAAAACACTCTTTTTTTTCCCCAGCAAGAGTGAGCAAAAAACCTGAAATCATGCAAAAGCCTGAAGGCAAAACCTGAAGATTTACACCTCTGGTATGTCATTATAGCGCTTAATACTGTAATCACCTAAAATTTCAACTGCTAATCAGTTATCACTGTCACCTTTTTGCAAGTTGTGAAAGTATTATAGCATGTAAACAAAACAAAAAGAATGTTTTCTGTAAAATCCTGATTCTCCTTAACTGCAAAATTAGCATTTGATTTCCAAATATTATTTCCAATCATTTACATAGTATGTAGCTTCCAAAGTGGTTTGTTTGTTTGTTTTGTTTGATTGAGGTTTTACGCCGTACTTATTTCACTTATATGATGGCGTGCTAGCCCAATGGGTGTAAGAAACCACCCTTCACGCCACTGGCAATAAACAATGAAAAGATACAAGACAATCACAGGACATAACAGAACGCCACAACAGCTTCTTGTTGCCCTTTAGCTCTGAGAGCCCAAGGGCAACACGAAGCTCCCACCAACCACCCGTGCTTCCAAAGTAGTAATTTTATGGTTGAAATTTTAGGTGAATTAGGGTAAATATACAGCAAAAATGTACAAAGATGTGTTAGTTATAGTTTCTTATTGAGTTTTATAAAAACTCTCCGTAATCGAATTTATTTAAACTGTACATGAAGTATGGTGAAGTTGAGTCATCAAACTAACACAGATTGTGTAGACACTGCACACATCAGGGGAAACAAAATAAATCATTCAACATTGTTTCAATCAATCTATGTGGATTAAGACAGAAGCTTTTATATTGACTAAAACCTGTCTATTTCTACAAGAGGAGATAGCTTCAATCTAGCATCAAAAGTGAGTAAATAGTCGTAGAATTGTCGTCTTTGTTCGTCAAAATCCTCCACATCGTCAAACAAGCATGTTCTTTAACAAGAAGGTTAAAGGATAAAAAACATACGACCAATATCTTGTACCCCTCTAAGACAGCGCTTTTACCACACTACTCAAAATGGCTCCGAGTTGTCGTGACAACCGATAGTTGGGTAAATATAGTTTCAGCTGGACCTTTGTCTAGACTCCGTTCAGGATCTTCAGATTTGTTCATGCGAATCAATGATTATCACTTATCACTACAGTAGTCTCATCGGTGTTGTTGTCAAAAATGTTGTACAACTGGAATAATTAAGTTAGCCAGAGTTTTAAATAAGAGAAAATATTTTTATTGTTTATTTGAAATGAACTTGTTAATTTTATCAGCGGTTCTTATTTTACGTAGAAAAGTCACTAAATTTTGATCAGTTGTCACAATTTGATCGCTATAATCACTGATTACCTGCTGTTGATTGATTGATTGGTGTTGATGCCGGGCTCAAGGGTATTTCACCTATATGCAGCCAGCGATGTACTCCATCAGTAAATGGCCACACTAACTCAACCCATAAAATGTGAAGTGTTTTGCTCTGTTGGAAAATAGATGTTCCTCCAGTGCTAAGTAAAGACAGCATGATTATGCACAGAACAAGCTGCTCTCAGCCAGAGGGCTAACCGGCCCCTTATTCTATCCCGTTAGCATTCCTTCTAGGTAGGCCTCTATGTGTTTTTATTTAGATATTTTAAATATAATTTCAAATTTCAAATTTAAACTCAATATTTTGTAAATGTGGCTAAATTCAGATGATGGACTACTTTGAATGAGTGTATATCCTCTGAAAATAAAGAATTCAATTCTCTTTAATCCAATGACCGCCCCAGCGTTGTTGTTGCATATGTAGGCTACTGAAACACCCATTACAATTAAGACCTGTTTGTCTATTTGATTGGTGTTGAAGTTTTCCCAAGCTTTTTTCAATCATTTGTAACCACATTCAATGTTTCTTTTCGACAGAGCTTGACCATGAGGAATTGTATCGCTGACTTTGTACCCGTACGCGTAGTAAATAGGCCTTATGATATTATGTTGCGTCATATGACTACAATTCATTTTCAAACATTAAATAAAAATCACAGATTAGTTAACGAACTAAACCCAAATTCATGATTTGTTTGGTTTACCTTAATTCTGGGCTTGTGATTGTGTAACTGAATTTAAATAAAATCATAAAGAAATTTTCTGCACATTATATAAGCAGTATTTAATCATTATTACTATAGAATATTTAGCAATGTACCAGTCGTGTGGTTAAACTAGACTCATGCCTTGCTTCATCTAAATTAGAGTGGGCAATCAGGCCCTTATCACAGTGTACATCCAGAAATAGTCGTTAGTCGATATCGGCCGTGTTGGTCTAACAGTCGAAAACTAGCGACCCATCAACCCTAGAGGGCTCCTATACTTAATCAGTCAATGACTTTCCCGAATAAACGAAGGCACAATACAGTAAATGTCCTGATGTTTCCATACAAACGAAGGGAATATACAGCAAATGTCCTGATGTTTCAGTATATTAGTTGGTTGACTGGTTGGTGTGTAACCAAAGATATTTCACTTATATGACGGCAGTGCACTTCCAAAAATAAACAGCAACACAATTCAACACAAAGATAATGTTGACTGTTATATAAGTATCAATCGAAAAATAGTGTTCCTTCACATCTGACAGCATGAATATACTCCAAAGCATGCTGCCGTTAGTGAGGGGAATGTTTAAGATCAGTGCTATGTAATTTAAACTTGCCGCCAGACAAAGTGTGTGTTGAAGCCGTTGTAGAGATTTTTTGTTGTGGTCTCCCTACAACCCAATTTTCATGACGAATCCAACGGATCCTGAAACTATGTACGCAACACTTCGAGGTAACAAGGAATCCATAAACAACCTTGGGCAGATCTGGGATATAGTATAATATTGAGATTAGAGACAGTGAACCGTGAATTGTCTACTCGGGTATTGTGCACGGATATAGCGGAGTTGTTAAAAAAAACATCTTAAACTTTTGTGTACAAGATGTACTTAAATAAAATAAGATTTATATGCAAAATAGGCCCGGTTAGATAAGGGTATCAGAACTCGTATGGCATAAATTTAGGCAACTCGGGACAGCAGGTGAGGTTTACTGTGTATGCCGAGCACGCTACCGATTTAAACTACCACGGTTGACTGCCTCGAATCTCAGCGAAGTTTCCAAACCCTTCGAACTATATCCCAGGACAGATGCACACCCCTATCATATATGCCATGCGAATGCTAATGAAGGCACTCGAAATCACATGTTCCAACCACACAAAACTATCAGGTGAGCGTTTAATTTTGGGATGTGGAGGCATGCATTTCGTGATGTGAGCCATACCCCACTACCTAAATAGTAACAAGCATTCCTTATAATGTACAGGCGGTGCATGGAGGAGCAAGGAGGAGCAGCCTTCCTTATATTATGTAGTGCGGTGGTTGGAGGAGCAGCCTTCCTTATTATGTACAGGAGGTACCTCCGGTACATAAATAGTAACAAATGAAGAAAAAAGTAGGTCAATAATCACTTAACTGCTAACATATGCTAATATAGAAAATTGTCTTGTAATATAAATTAAATATGTTTGTACGTTACTATTCAAAGCCTCTCATACACATCCGCGTGCCTATCACAATGAATAGGGCTAATTTAAGACACAGGAATAAGCCCTATTTCTTATGCTAGGCTCATGTTAAGTCCAAGGCGGACATCGCTGTCGGAAATCCGGGCTTTATCACAGAATTACACACCAGTGGACCGACAACAGCTAGATTTTCGAGAACCGGATCTGATGGCCGCACACTATTTATTTATAAATAAAGTATTTAGTGCAGCTGAGAATCGATAATGTAAGAACCAAAATGTATATGAAAATAGTCTGTGTATCACAAAAGGAAGATAATGTGAGGGGAATGTACATCAGTCGTAGCTCGCTTCGCGTAGCTTCGGTTTTACAACTAAGTTGTCCCAATCATTCTTGTTCCAGATAGCCTATCTCCGGTAACTTCCGTCCCCTTCGATTATCGGCTTTTGTGTATTGAATGGCCATTTTTCAGGCCATTAGCGTCAAATTTGGCGCTGGAGGCAAAACTTGCGTCTCGTGGGGAAAGACGTACCCTATATGACATCCGGCGTATACCACATCAATAAAAAAACCAACACAGAGCATCTAACAGAAGCGAAAATAAGAAAACAAAATAGAACTATTTTTCATAACATTAGGTCCAATGAACCAATTTCAACTGGAGAATCAAGTCACGTGAAGAGTTGAAATGCAGTCATAGGTCGATTGATCAGGTCAAGGGTCATTGGCCCCACTTACTCACAATGCCCAGTCATTACATACAAGGTTAATAACTACAGTTAATTCAGTTTGACTGTTTTATACAAATGGAATGTATATCAGTCGTGGCTCACTTCGCGTAGCTTCGGTTTTACGACTCAGTTGTCCCAATCTGATTAAAATCAGATCTCACTAAGCTCCCCGGTATTTTATTGTCGCTATATAGTAGAGGACATTGTACAGCAAACGGTGTCGATTGGTTGACCAATCACAGGGCCGCTTACCAACATTTGTAAATGCCTGCCTGGGTTTTCTCCCTGGGAAAGCGCTGGCGAACAAGCAAAAGGAAGTATCGGTGTATATCACAGCCTCATGTTACCTGGCTTTTCAATAGACAAGTTTTACAGTGAAGCCCACATTACCTGTGGTCATTGAGAATCGTTCGCTATAGGATTACCTCAGATCTACATAGCGACAATTACAATATCGGGGAGCTAATAGAGATTTGATATTTGTCAGATTGAAGTTGTCCCTATCTAAAATCGTAAATGTCTTGCAGAAGATTCCAGAATAGCGTTTATAATGAGATGCATGTTCATATGATTTCATTGGCTTTTAATTAATCTACATCCCAGTGTGATCAACCTTTGAAAATAGAAGGCAATGAGAGATACTTAAGTATGACTATCATCTCATTTATTTTTCTTTAAATAGGGCCTGTATAAAATTTTGTGCGTAACTTACTCGAAACCAATTGGTCTTGGTTACTTGAACAAAAATGGACCGTGAAATGTAATCAGTGGCTCATAGAATACTAGATACACAAACACACTTATATGGCCCTACGTTTACTATAACCATTTAAACCTCAGTTTTGACGTCAGTTTATAGTTCCAACTGTACATTATTTTCACGAGTTGATCGATGATATTTTCATCGAATATTACATCAATTGGCCACAAGTCAGATAATTAAATGCTGAGATAGTACTTTAAGCTGCAGAATGCCCCACTCGTGATTGTACAGTCGTAGAATGTAATCACCCGAATACACAGTTACTCCTGCTTTATCCGCTTCAAATTGCCTATGCCTTGCTCGCAAATAGAGTCA
>JAUELC010021738.1:0-13082 GCA_031471745.1 Cryptochiton stelleri
CATGTAGTCGAATTTGTTGATAAAGTAGCCAATATTTTCGTTACATACCGATCACTCTTTTTTGATTTGATCTAAATGCTTGAAAACAAAATTGCCGAGGTATTTTTGTTTTGCGGAGGCAAAGGCCTCTGAACAGAGGGCTATGGGAAGAGTCCATCTGCCCACGGAAGGAAAATTTTGAGAAAACGTCCGGCAAATTACGTTTGTGTTCTCGCTTGATATTGATTTTTTATTAAACCTTACCTTAGCAGAGAGCTCTAGCCACCACCAAATTTCCTAGAAACGTAATCCAGCGTGACTTTTTTTAACATAAACTTTTGAATCGAGACGCGATCAGTTTCATCGCCATGTCTGACAAAATTGATGACGTCACAGCGCCTCGACATATTATATTTTCCAGGAGCAGTCTTGCTACACAGGTCAGCTGACCTGTCAACTTAGCATGTGCGTAAAGGCTCGCATCATCCGAACACATGGTATCTCTTCACCTATACACGTGCAGAGACACCATGCGTGTAAGGCTATAGTGTCCATGTTATGACCCAATTTCAGTTGCTCGATTTCGATTGGCGACCTCCACCCGTCAATGTCCAATCAGCTAAACACAGCAGTCCTGTGTATTTGTTTTGATAGGTCTGTTCAAAATGACAGCAGGTTTCTCTTGTATGATATGTCAGCAATACTTTCCGTAAACTGCGGTGTGTTGTTTCTAGGCAATTGTTTCCACAGCAGACTTTAGAGTTGATGCGCAGTACCCTTTTGCTGTCAGATGTTCGATCGCTGCTTCGCGATGAAACCTTTGGCAAAAGCCTATGTGGGACTAGATTATGTGCCCTTTGTTGACCCAGATAACACGATAAAGGCGTCTTATGTGCCAAGGTTAATACACCCATGTTTTTAGCTTGGCTCGCGAAGATGATAAACCCTGACTCAAATGATCAATATAAAAAAGTCAACAAAAAAACAATCTACAAGTGAAGAAATTTTTTAAGAACTTCTTTCCCTAACAAAACGGAAGTGGGAAGTGATAATGGTGGTCTTGTTCCAAATAACGGTTATCTTGTTCCAAATAACGGTTATGGTGGAACGAAGACATGCTGCCATATAAAATGGCGGGAAATGTGACTAAATTTGCTTTCAGTAGTCAATATTCACTTAAAACTATGCATCTGTATTGAAACGACATCTGGCAATAATAAAGACGTTTAAATTATGAGGATTGCTTCAACTACAAATGCCGCTCAAATATCTTAAATCGCAATTTTATTTTATTCATATGCTGCTTGTTTTGTTTTCGTAAAGCATTCATTTCATCGCTATCGAGCATTGTACATGCACAAGAGGCCCCGTCCCAAGTACTCGACGGTGGTTCGCTTCGAGGGATGACTATTTTGCGATCTGCTGATGGAAAGTACGTCGACGTCACAGGGCCTGTTATTGTAGAAAGAGGTTCCAGTCTCACAGTCGAAAAGGGTCTGGTACTTCGCTTTCAACCAGGGTCGGGCATTCATTCTTTGGGTAAGTTGTAAAAACGAATTATTTTATCTCTGTAAACTTGGTATTCCAGTAAAAATACATATGCATAAAAAAATGCTCAAACTTGCTGTGGTACAATTTATCAAAACTTTTCAAATAGGAAGTTCTGTTATCGAAGTTGTCACTCACCAAAGTACGGCAAAGCTAAATGTTACTGCAACAGAGTAGCTTATAGCTGATCTATCGTGTCAAAGTGGATTTAGTAAGATCACTAAATGTATTAAATATTTGCGAAATTAATTGATAAAAAATCCACAAAACAGACTTAGAGCTTTTACAATTATTTATTTTGTTCCATTATTTATTTAAAGGAAGGTTAAGAGTAGAAGGAACAACAGAGGATCCTGTGATACTCAAGCCAGAGACTCCGGGAAACGTTTGGGAGGGGATCCACATATCAGGTAAACAATATAACACTATTATTCGAGGTAACGCAATCAGTCAGTACACTTTGTTCCAATAACTGCTGATTTTAGCATAACTTTTTCAATAAGTTTATAAAAAGTTGCAAAGTAAAACAAATGCTTGCTTCTTTTATCTATCTCTATTATCTGTCACTGTTTCCAGCCTATGCCAACTGTCCGGATGACAATAACTCTGACGGCGAATGCTACTCTGTTACGACGACAACGTTATGGCTATTTTGCTTTGATGACAACTGTAAATCAGGACGAAAGTCGCATGGGGAATTGTCGTAACAATTGTCGTCGGAACAGTTTCATCGGAGTAGTTGTCTTCAGAGCAGTTGTCAAGCAACACTTGTCGTGGGAGCAGTTGTCGCTGGAACAATTATCGTCAAAGCAAGTGTCGGACACCGATTGTTTCTTCTTTCATACATATATTATTTCAATTCCAATTATTTCATTGTTTATCCAATTTGTCACAAACCTAACAAATTCTTCTATCGGAAATCATTCAATCTCTTATCTTTTTATTTACAGGACAAGGAACTCAAGGGTCCATTTTACAACATGTCACCATCGAAAGGCCAGTGGTAGGCGTTAAAGTTCTTGCCGGCGCTTCTCTGAAGGCAAAGGATGTAACAGTGAAGTCTCCAGAAAATGCTGGACTATGGTTTGAGGATAGTACCGACGTTAGTCTTTACAATTGCAATATCACCGAAGCGCCCCAAGAATCTTGCGGCATATGCGTCATCGGTGGGCGTAATTTCGAAGTTGATGGTTGTGACGTAGATAGAGGGAAAGGTCATACCATAGGGATTCAAGCCAGGGGTGTGGACAATATCAGCATAAAAAATTGCAAGATCTCCAGCGGATCGGCCCTTGGGATGAACTTGGTGGATGTCTTTGGTAACATAACAATTGAGGGCTCAACTTTTCCCACCAACGTAGGCGGATCACTTATTCAAACCGACGAGAATAGAAATGCTGTTGTTTCCGTGGACAGAATTCGCTTCTCTAGTGTTAGCTTTTCAGGACATTGCCTCAAAATTCTGTCACTGGGGAACCTAGAAGGAGCCGTTAGCGTAACGAATTCAGTGATTTACGGATGTGCCAAGGCAGTGGATTTAAGGGCAGAAAACAAGTCAGTGACGGTATCAGGAAATCAGTTGTATTTAAATCACCAAGCTCTTCAGCTTAGCGTCTCTCATAAACAAACCCGGGTTGAGGTGAGCGGGAATGCGTTCATATACAATTCTAATGATGATCGCACTCCCGGTGTAAACGTACGAATTACTCCAAAACACTTTGAAGGCAACATTCAGGTAAGGTTGACTTGATTTAGGAAGAGTACAGTCTTCTTTAGACAGGTATAAAACTTGGTAAATTTGCTGTTGTCGTTCTCCTTTTTCTTGTTGCAACCATTAACTAAAATACTTACACGTAGACCTACTACGGGAGACCGGGGGTAGTTGTTACACGCGGCAATTAAGTTGTTACACAACCTTGATATAAAACAGTAAACACCAGATGAACCTGCTATGTTTACGGAGCATAAGTTTTTCATGGCAGCGAGCACATGCGGCATTTTGTTTGTTTGCACCCATACTTTACTTTACTTTACTTATATGCATTTATTCAAATATATATATGTAAATATCTTTTTGATTGGTTTTTCGCGCCGTATGCTATTTAAGGTTATTTCAATCATATGGCTGCCTGCCAGCCCAATAGGTTAAGGAAGCCACCCTCGACGCGACTTGCAACAAACAAGATACTTTTCTGTCAAATCTATAATTTGGTTGGATTGGTTGAACACAACCGCTCCAATATATCTGACATGGTGTCGTCACTCCACACGATTCTTAATTCAGTCTTCTGACTTTTATTCCAGATTTTTAACAACTTATTTCAGCAAAATCAATGCAAGTTTACATTCCAAGTCTTGAACGTATTGGCATGCAGCCCAAAGATGCGACTGGAAATTTTCGACAATAATTTCATCTTGAACTCCATGGACCCTCAGGTGACTGGGGACAAGGCTGTTGTAATGTTAAAGCTGACAGCAGTATCGGACCATTTTCTATTTGCGAATAATACTTTGGCGAATCCAGCTACACAGTATGATCTCGCTGTTGGGGCCACGTCGATTGATAACGGATACGTTCTGGACGTTTCACGAAACTTCTGGGACTCATCTCGAAAGTCTATTCTGCAAGTCGAAGAGAGGTAACTTCTGAAGATCCGTTAACTTCTTGCACTTGATAGTTTGGCGAGTAGCTGGTGAGAGCTTTCTATGCTCCGGTGCTCTTTAACCTAAGGGGCAACATGAACATACATGTCGTGGTGTCTTGCACTGTATTTGTTTGATTGGGTTTTAACGTCATACGCAACGGCAGTTCACTTATCTGGCAACTTTGCATTCCGGTGTTTGGTGGAAAAGCAAGAAGAAACCTCATACAATCCACCTAGCGACCATCCAGTCACCGGATCGTGCACTGTAAATTTGCACAATTGTCCTTACTGCACCATGTTGTGCAACCTGTACTTGATTTGCATCTAGTAATTGCTTGTTGTCAGTGTTGTTTGGAGGTAGTTTTCTTCGCCTGACACGCCGCTTTTAACGACTGCATTCATTGTCAGAACTTTTCTACACCGTTTATTACTTTGTTTTAATTATATGTGTGTGCAAACTCATTGAGGAAATAAATGGCTTCAGTAAGCATTTCTTGGTTTTTAATTAAGTATAACTTTGATATTTGTGATTATTTCTAAAGGGTCCTGGCAAACCATCTGGACCGAACCAGAGCTGTTGTGCTTATGGAGCCGTTCATCCTTAGCCTTGAGCCGTATATATTGTCCTCCATGTGTGCCGATGGCAAATGCGATTGTCCGTCGGGATATGGAGGTCCTTATTGCCAACAAACATTTTGCTTCGACGTCCAAAATTGTACTGGGCATGGAGAGTGCGTCCGACCAAACGCATGCAAATGTGAGCCGGGATGGACGGGGTTGTCATGCGAGGAACCAGTGTGCCAAGAAGACTGTGTTCATGGAGTTTGCTTCGCGCCTGATGTTTGCAACTGTTCCAAGGGCTGGTCGGGAGAAAAATGTGATTTTCCTTCGTGCATTTTCAACTGTACGGACCATGGTATTTGTGGGACTACTGGCGAATGCGTTTGTGAGGAAGGTTGGACTAGTAACTCGTGTGAAAATCCGATCTGTTTATCAAAATCAAATTGCACGGATCACGGCGTTTGTGTTGACGTTGACGTATGCGATTGTTTCTCTGGCTGGACAGGCGATGATTGTTCAGTTCCGGACTGCGCCGACCTCAAGCGATGTAATTTTAAAGGAAACTGTTCCTTGAATCAAACTTGCATTTGCTTTCCTGGATGGTATGGGGAGTTCTGCAGCGAGCCTGACTGCTCCCAGCAAATGGACTGTTCAGATCATGGGAGATGTGTTGAACCAAATTCGTAAGTGGTGCTTTTTGCAAGGTTGCAAGGAATTAAAAACATAGAAACTTAAATCTCTTTATTATAGTTTCAGGAAAACAATATCACCGAAACAAAGAAAACCGGTAGAAGTTTATATTTTTAATCACTTAAAAAGTATAGAACAAACAATCTGAATGTTATGTTAGAAAAAGTTGCACTCTGAAAAAAAACTGACCCAACCTCAAATAACACATAGTTCCGGCCTCTCTCCTCTTATTAGTTACCAGTAACGTTAGATTGTTCCTTATTTATCTGTGTTTATCCGCTTTCATATAATATATACGACCATAAACCAGAATTGGCAAGTAGATTAATCTGTTCATTTATTTGCTTGGCTGTGTACGCCATGCACCATATGACGGCGGTGCCATTATCAATGTTGGAATAAATCGATTAAAGACCAGAGGAAATCACCTAGACCCCGGCAAGTCACTGGCAACTTCCCCACACAGGGAAGGGGATCTCGATAGCTAATCCACATTCGTGAGAGACAAATCGGTACCAAAGCGATGCCCATGTAAACTGATATAGCCAGGGACGTGGCCTCTGGTGAAACAAAGTGAGAATCGTAATTTTAGTTTAACAAAATATAAAGTCTGAGGACCGCATCGTGGCTCAGTTGGTTGCGCATCGTAATCATAATTATATAAATAATTAAGATATCATATAGCAGCATATTGTATTGCTTTTGTAATTACCAGATGTGAATGTAACAAGGGATTCACAGGACAATCATGTGACCAGTGTGCTGAGGATTTCTGGGGTCGTGATTGTCTCCCTTGTCCAGAATGTAAACACGGGACATGTCACGAAAAAGGTACCGATATTTAAAAATATGCTTTTTGTGGACTTTATTTTAACTATCTTGACACCTGTACTCATAGGATATTCATGTATGATATCAAGTCGTTAATTTTAAGTCATATATTGCAATGTAAGCCACTATGTTCCACTGATGATTTTAGCATCATACACAAGTAGTGTAATTCCAACTAACACATGCGACCTCATGTTCCTCAACGTATACTCCTGGTGATGACAAAATAAACTGTGAGTAAATCTGTCTTCTGTGTTTGGAATTACAGTACTTGTGTATTGCAATGTAAGTTTACATGGACTTATCTGTAACAGCCCTTAGTTCCGCTGATTGTTTAAACATAACGCACAAGTTGTGTAATTCCTCGCGAACGCAGAACAAGTTTACTCAAGGTGGACTTATACTCTTGCTGGATGACAACATTAAAGGGTAGAAACATTGAGTCAAATGTACTTTTCTGTTTTCGTATTTACACTATTTGTGCATTAAAGTGCAAGTTTACTTAGACTTATCTGCAGCGATCTTAGAAAGCTGACGTTGACACAGTTTGTCATGGTTGCGAACAGCTACGATCAACCGAAGGTCAATCAATTAATTAAGAAAGAAAACGGATGAACAACGAGGGTATCAATATAATTGAAACAGAGTTGTTTTTTAAACATGCACTTTTCAAACTTAGAAAGCTTTATCGTTGAGATTCAATATGTCCGAAAACGGCTGTTTTAACAAAAGTATTATTTAAAATGGGAATGTGTATAATAGTCCGCTTTGATTAAAGCTTGGCAGGGGCGTGCTGTGGTGTCTGTGCTATGAGCCTGTTTGGACCTGAGAGAGACCCACCTCACGTTTACTTCACTTAGGTAGCTACAAAATATCTTTGCAAAGGGGACCCACTCGGTAACAAACAGGAGGGGGTGGGGGGAGTGTAAATGAGGATTTGTTTTCGTAAACTCGTTGTCAGTACGCCCTAACTTGCTGGCAATTATTCTCTCCCCTTTCAGGATTCTGCGTTTGTGAAGGTCCTAACTGGACGGGTTCTGTATGTGGCCGTTGCAGTGAATCTTTCTACGGATCAGATTGTCTCCCCTTGCCGAGTGTCACTGGATTGTTGCCTGACGCTGGTCCTGCCTCAGGTGGCACTGTTGTTCATGTGAAAATCGATCACCTGCCAAACTCTTCGTTTACCTGCAGGTAAGGGATACATTAATATACTGACCAGAATTAGAAAGTTAAAAATGCTACATTAGAACAGACTGATCAGCGTGATGTTCAGTTTACTACAATAACTGGTGTAATATTTGACAACAGCAATGGCATGTTTCATCATTTATTGACTCGACAAAAAAAGGTCAATTGACACACGTGGTTAAAACAAAATTCAAATGAAATATGCCATAGAAATTCCAGTTCACCGTTAGTTACTGATGGAGGTTCGTGAATCCGTCGCCGTTCTGGTTCATTCCAAATGTGTTGGATGGACGCTAAATAATATGGCATTGTGGCAAAGATTACACTCAAATGTTTCCTTGCTGAAGAAAGATCATTTCCAGAATGGCATTGTGCGTTCGGGCGTTGTCATGCTGTAAGAGGTAAGAAGTTGATTGTCGTTTACATGAGTAGTGGTTCAATGTAATCCACTTGGATGAAGGGGAAATAAACTGCTCATGGCGGAAGTTAGCTATGTTTGCCACATATTTGGTTATGCGCTGAGTTTGCCTCTCACCCCAGTGGATTTCATTAATCCTCTACCGTTTACATGCTGCCTATCATGTGAGGAGCCATATGACCCCCACAACACCTGACGGGTGCACATAGCAGCTGTCACTGTTCCTTGAAGCACAAGCAGAGGGGTTGTCATGGACACTGGTGCTCCCCAACACCGTAACACTACCTCGGACAACGATCTGCAACGAAACATTCAGCATTGCGAATCACGCAGCAATTATCGTGGAGCAATTGTCACTGCACTGGAGCAATTGTCGTCAGAGCAATTGTCGCCAAAGCAAATATCGTCGGAGCAAGTGTCGTTTTTCGGAGCAATTGTCACTGGCGCAAATGTCGCCGGAGTACTTGTCGGGCAGCGAGCATAACGTTCACCACAGGGCCGTCAGACACCAGTGCAAACAGCATTCATCCGTGAACAGTATACCCAGCTGTGTCTAACGATCTTTCATCTTTAACGCGGAAGGTATTTAATGTCCACCTTATATGTATTTACTTGTGCATGTTTCTTTATCTGTTTGTGTTTATTTGTTAAAAGCTGATGTAATTTTTTATTATTGCCATATATGTACAAGAAACTTGTTCTAGGGCTATACAAGCTCAATACAGATTTTTTCCCCAATGTTTTGTTTTATATTGGTGAATAAATCAAATCAAATGAAATCCTGTTTATATCCACTACGGATTTATGCCATAAGCAGTAAGGCCTAAAAAGGTATGGAGGACGAGAGGGAGTGGACTAGGGCGCTGATTTTCTGCATTATTTTATAGATAAGTAGATTTTGGATAAAATACCCTCTTCACAACAACAACAACAACAACAAAATCAGCATCAACAGCAATAACAACAACAACAACAAAGCATTTCAGTTTCCAGATATATGCTAATCTTTGCGCAGGTTTGGCGTTACTGAAGTCATGGGTGTTACATTTGATGAATCAACTGTTAAATGCACATCGCCTCCTAACGTCTCTGGCTTGGTGACGTTGAATATTAGTGGAGGAAACGTGACGGTGCTAAGCTCGGTGAGTATTAACAGACGAGAATCAAAAGGCGTTTCTATTGTTGCTTACTATTTATTGATTTGCCTTTGCTACAGGACTATGTCGCATATATTATGACGGTACCTTTTTATTTATTTATTTATTCTTTCACAAAAAAACAACAGACTTAGAACATCCATTGTCCATTGAAAACATTCCCTCACATGTATGTCAAGCTTATGCTATTTCAACAAGTTATAAAAATCATCCTCGACGCTGATTGCCGCGCATCCATTGGGATATAGGCACAAGGATGACCCACCTTCACTGCGAACAAGAACGCCACAAGTTAACGGCTGCGCGAATTTTCTCGGATTTAAATGCGACGAGTCTTTATGTCGGTCAAAATATACGTTGAGAATAATGAGTTTCGGTCAAACATTGCTGAACTTCCTCTTTAAGTTGACAGTTTGAGTACTTATATATATTCCAGTATATTTTGATAAGTTGATAGGGCAAGGATGTGGTTTGATTGCATAACAAATAAAGTACATTTCCGTTAGTAAAATAAGACGACAGCTTGGTGGAAGTATATCTTCAGAAATACCCAGACTAACGTCTGCATGTCGTAAAAGAAGAGTGGGTAGGATTAAAACATCTCACTGGAAAAAAAAAAATCAACACAGCATGTAACAGTTGAGTAGGCTACATATACATAAATGTGTATTCATAATGCTTTAAACTTTTACATCTAAAACATTTACGATGAAACGACTTTTTGACTACAGTTTAGTCTAGCAATTCACATTACAAATTTTCATAAAATAGATACTTCTTAGCATTACTAGCCCAATTCTCAGCCATTTTACAAGCATTCTCAAGCATATGGTTTAATTTACTACATGGACACTTAGCAATCCAAATTAACAAGAAGTTGTCATCAATATATGTCTTACGTTGTTTATTATCAACTTAAAAATGCCTCTAAAACAAGAAACATATTGTCTTGCTAATAATTGCTATTTGCATTCAGGCGAATTTTACATACTATGGAGACTGTCCTCCAAATTCTTGTGGAGAAGATAAAGATCCGTCACGTGGTGTCTGCATGTTGGGGGCATGCGCATGCAACCCTCCCTGGTCGGATAGGAACTGTTCCACTTTACAGATGGCACCGGATATAGCAAAGGTCACCAGTTTAACTGTCGACGAATTCCAAGATTTTATGTTTCAGTTTGAACTTCTTGAGGTAAGTTGTTTCTGAAAACATACGCTTTGTTCGAACTTAATCCGACATCCGAAGTGAGTGTTTTAAGCGCAAAAATCCTATATAAACTTTCTGATTACTGAGCGAAAATGTTGTGTTAGTGTAGCTTATTGCCATTAGAATACACCGCCGTCATATAAGTGAAATGTCCTTGTTTATTATATGTCACGTTAATTATTTGGGATAAACTCCTTTTCCATGTTCTGCTGTATTTTGTTTTGGGAGTGATCTCCCCTTGATTTTGTACCCTCGTACATTTATCGCAATAAAGTTGAATTGAATTGAATTGAACCAGGTGAAGACATTTTTAAAAAAATCTGTAACCCTGGTAAAAGTGGAACAAAAAGCATATTCACAGAATTAAGATTAATCAGGCGAAGTACATATTAGACAAGGGACCCATTCCCCAAAGTGATCCTAACTAAACTTTACGTTTCAGTTTGGAAAGGTAGGATATTATCGTTGACAACATCATTTTCAACCTCTGTGAAGACAGTTGCAAAAATCTTAATCACAGGCAATAATACAACAAACAATTATTATCACATAATTAAGGTTAAAGAGGCGAAGGAGGCCTACACATTGGATTGTAGAACCGTTCCTCAAAGCGACCCTGACTTGAATTGATCTTAATCAACATGGCGATCAGTAATGAAGGTATTGTGTCGCTATGACAGGGGTTAAGATTAACTTTTGTGGAACAATAGTCTGTTCTAATATAACCGGACGGCCTTCGAAGTTTAATGGTTTATCAGAAAAGATCGATCTTTGAAACTAGATGTAAAATTTATTGCGTCAAGACTTTCTAGCGGCAGGGACAAATCCATGATCCTTTGTTTGTAACCCCAATTGGTACTGTATCTCTTTCGGCTGTTTGTGTTTTATTCGGCAGGGAACATACCCAGTGACATGGAGCTTAGACAGTAATGTATCTGGTATACGTGTAGATCCAAATGAAGGGTTCCTGACTTGGGAAAATGTCCAACTGAATCTCAAATCTACAACGGTGATTGTATCAGTCCACAATAGCATTGGGAGTGACAATGAAACTGTTCAGATCCACATCGAGCCCGCCTACAAAGTTATATCACTGTACATAGACCAGCAAGGACCATTTTCATCCCCAACACCTGTGACGTTGTCCGGTGATGTTGAAAGCTACCTTTTGGGCAATGAAACATCCCAGCCATTCTTTCCGGTTTTAATAAGGTAGGTATAAATATACGTCAGCTTCATATTCGCAAAACTTACTCGTGACCTCGTTATTTTTGGACCTCACTGTCTTAGTGAGAACAGATACTAGTTCACGAAATTCTGCACGCACGGGAATCGACCCCACAGCCCTCAATCACGCCAGTAGTCCGTGACCATTTCCAAATACTTCTTTAAGCTCCAGTTTGCACGTGACTGCCAGTGGACCAATAGTTATATTCTGATAATATCCTCACACATCGCGGGCGGTTGGAGGGAGCTTCGTGTTGCCCTGGTGCTATCAGAGCTAAGGGTAACAAGATGCTGTTGTGGCGTCCAGTTATGTTCTGTAATTGTCTTGTATCTTGTCATTGTTTGTTGCCCGTGGCGTCGGGGTGGTTTCCTTCACCTATTTGACTGGCACGCCATCATATGAGTGAAATAACCTTAAGTACGGCGTAAAACCGCAATCAAAGAAACAAACAAACAAACAAACCTCATACACATCTTAGAGTAGACTGTATGCTTAAATGTTTCTCACACTGATGTGAATGTTTAAACATTTTCTTGAGGTGTTTTGTATTCATTGTTTTAACAAAATAGGTGATCTAGCAGTGGATCACCAAGCATTTACCAGTATCGTATGAATGACAGTTGTATTGGTGTTCTTGACATGCAGAATAAAACACAGAAACCTCACTAGGACCCTTGAAGCTACAGCGGACAGTACATCACTAAAATTCGAGCAAACATTTTACCCTTCATCAACTGATATTGGGACATTCACAGCCGTAAGTAATTTGTGTAAAAAATAAACGACAGTCCTGTCCTGAAGCTCGTGGATGCGTTTTTTTTCTTTCATTTTCTTCTTATGAGGGTAATTGTTTCCAACTAATTAGTCAAGTACTTGTTTGGAAATAAAGACTAACAAATGACACATTCTAACTTTTGTATATGTATCATGTAGATCTACTTACCGGTATTGGAATTGGTATCTTTCTTGTATAAGCCTACTTATTCAGAGAAATAAACTTTACATGTAACATCCATAGATCTATTTCGTAGATCGCCTAATGCAAGGGTCCTAAACCCTTTTTTTGTTGTATAAAATAATCTTGCAAAAGCGCATGCCCAAGGCATAATATATATATACGTACTTGGCGTTTTTGATACACCAGATTGCCTCTTATAACAACAATCGCAAGATAACATTTTTCTTGATGACTGGCTAAGATTTGTGGACTTCACGGCCGTCAGAGTCAGGCATCACATCTCCAGTAAGCCGTGATCATTTGCGATGACTACTTTAAGATCCATTATGCATGCAACTGCCACTGGACCAATATTTCTATTCTGGCAATAGTGGAACTTAAGTTTATACTTTATTTGAAGAGCATTGATTAAGAACAAATTTCTTTCCAGGATGCATTTCACCTAGCAGACGCAGATTTTAAAGAACGAGTGTCATGGGTTGTTATGGGATTGCGGATTACTCCTGAAACCTTGAAATTGCGCGGTACCGTTGGCGAGCGACTGACAGGGGTGACAACTCTGGATAATCTTGGATTAGACAGATTGACGGATTTAAAATATTCCGTGAGTTGAATGGTTTGTTCAAATGTTTTTAATTTGCGAAGATTGGTTGGGTATGAAATATGGTTAGG
>JAUELC010021848.1:0-13074 GCA_031471745.1 Cryptochiton stelleri
GACTCACCGCTAGGGGGCGCCACAACATCCCTAGCAACAACAGCACCGGAACTCCAAGCATCCTGCGCATGCGCACCGCCACCGGAAGTCCATCCCGCACACATCCCGGCCATCCCGCACGAATGTGGTTCCAATTGCTCTTCCTATACTACTTATACCTGTATCGCGAAGTCAATTTAAATACACTGCTATATAATTTATTTCAGTACTAATTGCTGCATGCAATGATTTGGGTATACGGTACCGGTATAGGGATAACTTTCTTGCTTTGTGTACTTTTCTTGTCCGAGTGCCCAAATTAAAGTGGACTGATACGATAATTTCCAAGACAATTTACAAAACCGACAGAAAATATTTCCATACTCTAATGAGCGGCAGCACAAAATCAAACACAGAATTATTACCGTTGGAGCAATTGTCACTGGAGCATTTGTCACCGGGACATTTGTTACCAGAGCGCTTGCCGTCGGAGCAATTGTCGCCGGAGCATGTCGGCATTTGTTGTCGGGGCATTTGTCGTCGAAGTAAATTTCACCGGAACACTTGTCGCAGGAGCATTTGTCGCCAAATTTGTCGTTGGAGCAAATGCCCGTTATACGGAGTAATTGTCTACGTTTCATTGATCTGCGCTTATTTTTTTACAAAGTTATGTTCCTTGATCATAGAAAATAATCCATTGTATTGGAATTCTGATTTCCGCATGTTTTTTTTAAGAACCTTTTTAGATATTGTTCCAATTTTTGGTAGGCACTTATATAGGACCGAAGTACAGATCAAGTTTACGTTTTGCTGATCTGCGCATATTTTAACTAGAGTTACTGCCCTTGAAGATATAATCATTAATTTTATGGCTCTTATTTCCAGATGTTTTTAACGAAAGAGTGCCCCACCCTATTCTGAGTTTTGGTAGTCATACTACAGATCAGGTTTGCGTTTCATTGATCTGCGCTTTTTTTTTTTTACAAAGTTACGGCCCCTGATCATATAGGAAATATTCCATTCCATGGGAATTTTCAGTTTATTTCCGCATGTTTTTTGTAAGACCGTGACCTGTTCAAGATAATGTTCTGGTCTTTGGTAGGCATTATATATTGGATCGAACCGATAAAGTTTGCGTTTTGTTGATCTGCGCATATTTTTACCATAAGTTATGGCTCTTGCAAGTATATAATAGTTTATGCTTGCGTGGTATATGCTGTTCCATAACGTAGACCTGCCCTACTTTTCGTTATACCACAGCAATTTCAATTTTTCGGTAGTAGTATTGATTTGGCTTTTGTTACACAGATTTAGCCTAATATTGCAAAGGTGAGATCAAGTTTGAGTTTCTTTTTGTGCGTAGAAGTTGATTGATTGATTGGTGTTTAACGCCGTACTCAATGGTATTTCACTTATATGACGGCGGTGTACTCCAACTCTAGCCACACTAACACAAACCATATAATGTGATGTTTTTTGCTCTGTTGGAAAATTAATGTTCGTCCAGTGCTAAGTAAAGACAGCATGATTATGCTTGTCCTTAGTCAGAGATGTAATTGTGCGGGGGCAGCCGGCCGTGCATGGCTCACATCGTTCTAGTCTTGAAACTATTTTCTTCCCGATATAATATCTACAGTCAAAAAGGCAGTCTCAAAAGTATTCTTTTACTTTCAATACATTTGAGAGACTCATCGTGAAGCAATGTCACAATATCACAAATATAGGCCTACCACAGTTTCACAGTGAATTATCTTAAAAGGATTGCTGTTGTAGAAAAGTAATTAATAAACACTGCAGGAAACGTTCTTTTATCAGAATTGACGTCAACAATTAATTCTTTTTTGTGTGTGTTTACTTTTGTTTCTTTTTTCGGAGATATTTTAACTAATTGTTTTTCTATTTTTTTGTCCGAAAAACATCAACATACTAACATCATTGCCAAGCAACCAGACTTAATAGTGACGGTTTATTAGCCTCATTGTAGGCTACTATTTCATCCACTGTGTATAATTTAATGCTATACCTTTCTTTGTTAATAAGCAACTATAGTGGCCTCGTAGTACAATTTCACCTGGGATGTAGGCCTAAATAAGAACTTAATTGTTCATCATTGAACTGCTTGAGAACGACGGTAATATCGACATCGGAACGTTGCGGTATAATAAACATAAGTTGAGTCTCATTCTTGCTATTTTTTTTATGTTTCGGTTGTACAACCAAGAAAAAAACCTACATAGTAAATATATTCAACTGTATGACACTTAGTCAGTACATGGAGGTATAAACAGATCTGTTTATACCTCCATGGTTAGTGCAATATAGCACATGGCGGAATGACACTATGGCTCAGCTGTTCAGAAGTGATCCCCACGCTGACTTGACCTTTCACTCAGGTTTACCTTTTACTTTCAACCAATCAGAGGCTAGAGTTATGTGACTTCCGGTAAAACCGCATGAGACAAGCGACAGACGAAGGTAGAATGACATCAGTGCAGACGGCTTTGTTTACTAGACTAAAAACTTTCGGAAAAGCTGTAGAATGTCAGACGCTGCAGCTAGAACAGACGAAGATGGACTCCCTAAACAGTTCCTCTCGTCGCTCAAAGTATTGTTCGATATTTTGGATGAAGATCGAAACGGTTACGTTCGGCTAGTCGACATCGAAACTCGCTGGCATGGCGAAGGTGTTCGGGGTTTGCCAGTCGGAGTTATCCAAGCTCTCAGAAAAGTAACACCAGCGTCTGGCTGTCTTTCATTCGAAAGATTTGTCATGGGATTAAAATTGGCAATGCTGAAGAGCAAACACAACTTTTCTGAAACAAACGAGGACAATCGAAGGACACCGACAAATGAGATGTCAAATTACCACAGTGGCAGTAACATTGATCATGTAGGCCTAACTGATGGGAGGAATAATACGAACATGCTCACTGAAAAAGGTGTGGAGGGCAAAGCAGGTGTAATACAGCTACAGCATATAGGACATTCTGACAAGCATACACCTAACTCTCAATCTCAAATAGCTATGCACAGAACTTATGGGACAACGATAACTGCCACTGTGCGTCCAAACAATGCAATCAATACTATAAGCCAGGCTGCCGTATTGGCAGAGGGGGGTGACAGGCTTTCTCAAGGCCAACTCTACACTAATCACAATGCCAATGCAAATATGTACAGCAGTTCTGGCACGAGTAACGCTGCTGGGGTGGATCGTGAGAGGTATACACATAATTCTGCTAGCGCCCCTCCTAGGCCCGTCCGTGCCCCTTACAACCCCCCAGGTCAACCTTCCCAGAGGTCACTCAGACTTCCTTTGGAAGCATCGTCTAAAAATCCAACGCAGGTCCCCCCAAGGGATTATAGGAAGAGTACAATACATTGTATGTATTTATGTAAATTACCATAGCCGTAAACAATTGTCATATGTCTGCCAGTGTCTTCGCCTATTCTATTCTATCATATTCGGCTATGTCATGTTATACAGTACCTGTATATATTTTAACATCGCGAAAAGCGTTCTACAAAATAACATCTTGACATTTTTCATTACTACCGTTGAGAGCTAGTAACCGCTGACCTCCGGCAAGCTGTCACCTGGCCGATATATGATCACGTGATTGAGCTGAGAGGTTACACATGGAATCTCTAACTTCAACTGCCAGGTATTTTTGCCTGGACGCTTTTTGACAAAGTCACCATTACATGAGAGGCTGTATAAGATAAACCTTAAGTACAGCTTTGTTAAAATGAATATATGTTTATCAAAAGTTAACTTGGCATAGGAAAAAAGTAGGCTGCAATAGTTTTAAATATGATCTAAGGTGAAGTTTTGTTTAGTAAAAGTGGAATCTGAAAGTGTTTTTCGTGAAAAATTCATCGATTCAGGTAACATTGTCCTGGGACATGACATTTGCTTACTTCTGACGTGAAGCGATCTAAGAGTAACATATCTTATAATTATCGGACAGCCCTCTGCAAAAACAATAGGACATCTTAAACAGACCGGAGTTTTTAATCGTTTTCTTCTTAACGAGTCGGGTCCATCTGTTTGAAAAATGGTCAGTAAGTGAGTAAAAATCAACGGAATTCAGAAAATAATATTTGTGAACTTATACTACAAATTTAACATACACTAAGGAAAACGATTGATTGTCAACACCATGAAGCAGAGTTTTGATTTCAGGGAAAATACCAAAGATGAAAAAGGTTTGTCTATTTTTGTTCATTTAAAGGTTTTAACAAATCAGCCTCTTACAAAGGACGCCTTCGTACATACATCGGTTAAGCAGAACCAATGTTGCTCCCATTATTTAAGATGTTTCCTCTCATTATTTATTATCATTATTCCTCTCATTATTTAAGAAAACAGATTTTGACGAAATACCGTCGGTATCCTACAAATTATAGAATCTGTGCACATCGTTTAAATGTTGTACAATGGAGATTGATTAATGTAGCTGTGCTCTCACTTACTTGTAAATGTTACAATAGTAAAATAATTATTCCCACTGATGCAGAGAGGCTCGTGTCCTGCACCCCACTGGCACTTGGAGTACATTTTGTCCGCAGCCAAAGATAGGCTGACTTCCATCTGGGATAGAGTACGGAGGGATTGGAAACTCCGCTGGCATTTGAACTAGTCAGCCGTGAAAGTTGTCCTCACTTAGCGGGCTTCATAGGCAGTTAACTCCATTCGCCGCTTCTGATGGCAAAGAATACACGAATTTAACTGTGAAAACACATCGTATTGAATCATTATTTAGTACGAAGTTTCGTTCAATCAATGTCTATTCGAAAGAAATGCGTTTCTCCCTAGATATATTGAACACGAAAGTTTAAGATGTTTTTGTTGATAAATGCTGTGCTTTTTCTGTCGTCTAAGTACCCGTACCATATCCCAGGAAAAATATATAAATTGTAGAAGAAGGTGATTATGCGTAAACCAGAGGGAAATATATACAGAATATATATGGGAATACCAAAGGTCGTCAGCAAATTATGTTATTTCCATAGTGTGCCATCTTGCGAACTGACTTAATGTTAAGAACAATTAATTACTGAACATTTTCTCAGGAGAAGTTTGTGGACAGCAGTCACTTCATCATATCCGTCGAGGAATTCTTTTGGTATCCGTATCTTTCATGCATGTAAGCAAAATTATTTTATGTTTTAAGAATATTTGTATATTTGGTAGGTAAGAAGTATATTTTCGAAATATTTACTGTTTGTTTGTTTGATAAGGGTTTTGGTTCTTACTTAAGGTTAGGTCACTCTAATGACGTCGTGCCAGCCCGTTGCTGCATGGGTAAAGGACACCAACAGGCACCAGACAATGCCATGAAACAAGACAAGTACAGAACGAAAACATGGTGCCGTAATACAAAGTGTACAAATGTACAGTGCAACATAACACGTTAGCTTTGTGCTGATCCTAAGCCCAGTGCAGCAGCCAGAGGCGTATTGGACTGCTGATCCCCCTTCAACGACCGCACGAGTTCGAGGTCGACTGTCGACCTTAGGTATATAAGGGTGATCCACGACAATTGCTCCGGCGACATTTGCTCCGACGATAATTGTTCCAGCGACAATTGATTCGCAACAATGGCTCCCGCGACAATTGGTCTGGCGACAATTGCTCGGCTGTATTAGGTACCATCCCTGGTAACATTTGCCGCGGGAGCAATTGTTATTCTTAGAGCATCCTTTATCAATATTTATAAACAGATGATTAGACAGATTTTCGAATACGGTGATGTGATATATGATGGCTGTAGTAAAAAGGATAGAGATAGTCTGGATAAGCTCCAACGTCAAGCAGCCTTAGTGTGCACAGGCGGGTTTCGTCGAACCAACAGTGAAACCTAATTGAATGAAGTTGTATGGACGACTCTTAAATATAGACGTTACTTGAGACGACTCCATCTATTTTATAGAATTAAGATACTACCTTCCCTCGAGATGAAAACATGTTGTCCATAACAACTCGAGATTAAAATCCATTGAAAAAACTTGGCTCTGGGAGTTTATCTAGAACATGAGTTGTTTTATCGATTTTTTTTTTATTAATCGTCATCTCTGTGCCAGTGTGATAGAATTAAGAATAAACAATCCCCAAGGTACCTTTCTGATATTTGTCCACTCTTGGTATCAGAGATTGCTCAATTCACCCGTAGATTTATTTTCATTTAATTTTGCAATAACTTAATTATTTAGAAATTCATTCTTTCAAAGAACAGTTAGAGATTGGAATAATATGCCCAACAATATTAAATAATGTTCTTCGATAACCTGCTTTAAACGGCAAATAGGTAAATTGAATGATAAGCCCCATCAAATGTTGTTACTTTCCTATTCATTTTCGCCCTGCAGTTGTTAATCACTGCAGCATCAGAATGGGGCTAAGTAACTTAAATGTCCATTTGTGCCCATACAATATTATAAACTTTCAGAATAAATTTTGTGAAGTGTGTACATCAAGATGTGTGTCAACTAAACACTAGTTGCTATTATGTCCAGCCTATGAAGCGGCTCGTAAAGAAATGCTCACAAAGACAGTTATGATTATTAATCTTGGTGTTAACTACAATATGTACTTAGATGTTGCGTCTTATTATCTACTTACTATTATTCTCACTGGTGATACAACCTTTACACTAGAAGAAAATAAGATCTGTTTTGATGCTGTGTTTGGATATGTGAATGCAAACGGTAGATTTAACTACAACACATTCTAGTCATGTGTGCATAAGTTAATTAAAGCGATACTTAATTGTAAAGTGGTTTAAATCATATCCTTAACATTTTATATCTGATTTGATTTACATGAATTACATGGGTTAAACTCCTAACAACTACGAGTGTTATCTTTGATGAACAATGTCTTATATATACGAGTGTGTTTAGCTAACTTCATGGCATAGTATAGCATCACCTGTACAAGCTCACAATGTGATATATACGGATTATCTATATTCATAGTGGCGTTGGTGGTGAGTCGTATGTGTTATTCTTACGTTTATAATTATTATGATTATCTGCCATCTACTTTTGTGAATGTTTTGTTTAAAACTTTGTATACCAATAGAATAGCCGTATAGCCAATGGCTGATTGTAATTCTCAGATAATAAATAAAGCTTTAAATTATATAAGGGAAGTTTCCAGTTGGTGCTTTTCGTCCCGGTTTTCCGCTAAACCACCGGCAATGCAAAGTCTCCATATACGTGAAATATTCGAAAGTACGGCGTTAAACACCAATCAAATAAACAAGCAAACAGTGCACCAGGGCTCAGGGAACTCGCACCGCTATCAAATATTGGACAAACTTTCTTACGACAATATAACTAAGTACGTTTAGTGAATCTTAATAAGATTATCAGTGTAATATATTAAGGTCAGACTCAATATTTTCCCATTTCTATTCAATGCCATACGTGACTATAACAATACAATTTAACTGGGTTAAATCCATGTCAACACTAATAAACTCTTTCCGTATCTAACTAGAGTTAAGTTTTTCAGAACTCCTAAATATCTCAGAGTTTACCCTGCCTGTTATATCAACACCGTATAAATTATTCATAAGACTTCTTTAAATATTAAACAATGAAAGAACAATGCTAATAGTCTATATCGGTTTATGGGTCAGTTATGTGTATAAAATACTTGTGGGCATCAGTACTTAATAATTCCTTGCAAAACTGTACAATCTCGCACACAGTTCAAAGGTCACCACCGGATTCGGGTTTCGAACAACAACAACAATTCTTTCAGGTCTTTTTGATTTTTCGTTGGTCCAAAAAAAAAATTTCGACATGTGTACATGCGTAATTAATTAATTCGGTATATTTCACTCTGTTATATGTCGTGTAAATTTGTTGTAACTAATGTGTAAATTTCCATTACTCCTGAATTATAAAACTATATATTACTCACCTTGGTGTAAAGTGTCTTGTTAAGAAAACCAATCCGTCTTAGCTAAGACGTTGCTATTCGTTTTGGTTAACCACTTAACCAGCATACTTCCTCTCTCAGTAAAATACGTTTGGAATTAATTAAACCACAATCTTTTTTAAGACGCTGTCAATGTTCCCGTTAAACCATAAAAAAAACCCGTATAATATAAGGGTTTGATTGACATAATGCTTTCCTCCTTAAATATATATCGTAAAACCGCAACAAAAAGGCCCAAAAAACCGACACCTGGTGTCATCTCTTTATTATGCAAGTATAACATTTTTACGAAAACTACATGGTGTAACGAGTTATAAGGTTATATATAAGCTAGGCCATCTGACAAATTTGTGGTTTGTAAAATAATTTGTCTATTGTAAGAAAAATAATATTTATTTCACTCCCTGTGATATTAATTTTGATAACACTTTATCCAGACGTGCCGATGAATTAACAACAGTTTGTTTATAACACCAAGAATATAATCAAGAAAATGCCTAGATATGCAAAGGGTAAGCTTACAATATGATTACTTTTGACACGGTTATGACGCAAAAGGTAAGCTTAGAATATCATTACTTTTGACACCGTTATGACGCAACGGGTAAGGTTAGGATATCATTACTTTTGACACGGTTATGTCGCAAAGGGTAAGCTTAGAATATCATTACTTTTGACACGGTTATGACGCAAAGGGTAAGCTTAGAATATCATTACTTTTGACACGGTAATGACGCAAAGGGTAAGGTTAGAATATTATTACTTTTGACACGGTTATGACGCAATGGGTAAGCTTAGAGTATTATTGCCTTTGACAAGGTTATGCTTTCACTAAATTTTGTTATTATTATTGTTTATATTTCTTAATAATCAATGGTCATATGCTTGGTTTTCTGGTATATTCAATGGTCGGTATACTTAGGTTTCTTTTATATTCAGTGGTCGTTATACTCAGTTTTATGGCGTATCCAGTGGTCAGTATATAATAAGATTTCTGAAATATTCAGCGTTCATTAAACTCGGTTTTCTGGTATATCCAGTGGTCAGTATACTAAGGTTTTTATATATTCAGAGGTCAGTATACTCAGTTTTCTGGTATATTAAATGGTCAGTATACTAAGGTTTTTATATATTCAGAGGTCAGTATACTCAGTTTTCCGGTATATTAAATGGTCAGTATACTAAGGTTTTTATATATTCAGAGGTCAATATACTCAGTTTTCTGGTATATTAAATGGTCAGCATACTAAGTTTTCCGATATATTCCGTAGTCGGTATACTGATTTTTCTGGTATATTCAGCGGTAGAGAGTATAGCCTACTAAGCTTTCTGATGTATTCAGTGGCCATTGAACTCAGGTTTCTAGTATATCCAGTAGTCAGTTGACACGGTTATGACGCACGGTTTCCATTCTATCAATGGTAAGTAGACTCATGTTTCTGATATATTCAATGGTCAGTAAACTCATATTTCTGGTATATCCACTGGTCAGTAAACTCATATTTCTGGTATAGTCAATGGTCAGTAAACTCATGTTCCTGGTATAGTCAATGGTAACTAAACTCATGTTCCTGGTATAGTCAATGGTAAGTATTCTCATGTTTCTGATATATTAAATGGTAAGAAAACTCAACGTTTCTAGTATATTCACTGGTCAATAAACTCATGTTTCTGGTATATTCACTGGTCAGTAAATTCATGTTTCTGGTATATTCACTGGTCAGTAAACTAATGTTTCTGGTATAGTCAATGGTAAGTAAACTCATGTTTATAGTATATTCACTGGTCAATAAACTCATGTTTCTGGTGTATTCAATGGTAATAAAACCCATGTTTCAAGTATTTTCACTGGTCAATAAACTCATGTTACTAGTATATTCACTGGTCAATAAACTCATGTTACTAGTATATACACTGGTCAATAAACTCATGTTACTAGTATATCCACTGGTCAGTAAACTCATATTTCTGCTATAGTCAATGGTAAATAAACTCATGTTTCTAGTATATTCAATGGTCAGTAAACTCATAATTCTGGTATATTCAATGGTCAGTGAACTCATGTTTCTGGTATAGTCAATGGTAAGTAAACTCATGTTTCTGGTATATTCAATGTAAGTAAACTCATGTTTCTGGAATATTCAATGGTCAGTAAACTCATGTTTCTGGTATGTTCAATGGTCAGTAAACTCATGTTTCTGGTATATTCACTTGTCAGTGAACTCATTTTTCTGGTATAGTCCATGGTCAGTAAACTCATGTTTCTGGTATATTCAATGTAAGTAAACTCATGTTACTGGTATATTCAAGGGTAAGTAAGCTCATGTTTCTGGTATATTCAATGGTAAGTAAACTCATGTTTCTGGTATATTCACTGGTCAGTAAACTCATGTTTCTGGTATATTCACTGGTCAGTAAACTCATGTTTCTGGTATATACACTGGTCAGTAAAATCATGTTTCTGGTATATTCACTGGTCAGTAAACTCATGTTTCTAGTATATTCAATGGTAAGTAAACTCATGTTTCTGGTATATTCACTGGTAAGTAAACTCATGTTTCTAGTATATTCAATGGTAAGTAAACGCATGTTTCTAGTATATTTAATGGTAAGAAAACCCATGTTCCTAGTATATTCACTGGTCAATAAACTCATGTTACTAGTATATTTAATAGTAAATCTTGCTGTTTCTGGTATATATTTAATGATCGTTAAACTCATGTTTCTGGCATATTCAATGGTCAGTAAACTCGTGTTTCAGGTAGGCCATATATTTAGCCGTGGCGAGTATACCCAGCGTTGTGATGTCTGGTTTCGTCTCAAGCAGTTTATCAGGTTGTATTTGTATTTAGTTGTTAGTATACTCATGTTTCTAATCGTTTTGGTATATTAAGAGATCAGTTTTATCAGTTTTCATTTGTATTCATTGGTCAGTATACTCAGGTTTCTGGCATATTCATTGGTCAGTATACTCGGGTTTCGTGTATAATCAGTAGTCATGCAGTATACTTAGGTTTCATTTATATCCAGTGGTCAGTTTATTTAGATGTCTCGTTGGCCTGTATGTAATGGTCAGAATACTAAAACTTTGATTTGATGCAGCTTATGCGGGTTGACAAATGTCTGACTCAGGTTGTCGCACCCCACTTTTTTAGAATGGTCCAGTTCTATTCGATTTTAATTGCTTTAAAATGAGATACATATAGTTAGGTTTTGGCCTATGTCTATATTTGAGATCGCATGTTTAAACCCACTTACATGGTAATGTAAAGACTTTTTATGATCGGTCATAAATCTATGTTCTATTTTCACATTTGTTTCACAGCGAAGTGAATTTGATTGTTTGCTAAATTATCACCTTGGACTATATTATTTGAAGTAAATGTATCCTATTTCACTAACCGCATGTCATGCAAAATAAACATCGAAACAATGCGACTTGATATAACTGGAACACAAGTTCATGTATACCAACTTATTACCTCTTCACACAACGTGCGGACACAGTTACCAGTGTCTTAATCAATTGTCTATGTATCATTCTATACCTCATAAAGGCACTGGTAGGCTAAGGCAGTGTGTCGAAACGTTGTATGGAGTAATACAATTGAAATCCATAAACATGTGTCCCACTTTCCAGATATGGTTAACTACAGCTTCTAAATTGCCTTAAGCCTATAATTACCGAATTAATTTCTAAATGATACTCAAACACGTTAGTAACTAGCCTCTATGTTTTGACTGTAGTGCGGTGGTGTTCCCCAAGGCTAAGTTTTACGCCCAATTCATTTGTTGAAAAATTGGTAGCCTATATTGTCAAATTAACTGTAGGGCAGAGATGAGCACATCGCCGGGACGTTTTCAAAACAGGTGCCGTTCGAAAATCGTTAATCGGATATAATCCTACAGTTACAAATTCTCAGACAATGAGACAATCTATCACACAAATATTGGTAAGCTTCACTTAAATGCGCTCCTGTAGCACCGACTTTGTATATACTACAAGTCATAGAAACCGCTGCTAAAACAGGCGTTGTTTTCCCGAGATTGTCACCCGAGAGAGCTTTGCAAAATAACTCAATTAGGTCATGTTGTACAGGGGTTTGTTAGACTGCCGTTGTTTACGTGGTATCTAAGACCGAGGTCTGTGACATAAATTTATCGTGAGCCAATCAAAGTTATTTTTAAAATGAAAATTCCGACTGATGCCGGTTTTGATTGGATAGTTTGAATGAGCTCCATCTGGTGACTCTCGCGGGTAAACAGTGCCTGTTTAAGTAGCGGCCGAAACGGTCCGTATATAGTTATAAAGATAGGTGCTGCACGAGACAGTAGGCCTGTACACCTGCAATGATATTTCAATTTGTCAAGTTAGTATTCTTCCTCTTCCAGTGCCAGTCTTCACGTCGTTCCGATGGGCTATATCTATGGTTGGATTCTTGGGGTTTGTGTTCGTGTACGCTCTCCGGATTGATTTTAGTGTGGCCATTGTTTGTATGGTAAGGGCCACAAATCGTAGTGTTGCTGGCCTGGTTAACGGCACAGGAGTTAATATCACGGATGTGGGCGATGATGGATGCACGGACGAAACCGGACAAACCGGAACAACCGAAGATGTGAGCTTGCCGATTTATGATTCTTCTTTCTCCTTTATATCACTGACAGAAAGTACATACATTAGTTACTTATTGTTTCATACGTGTAGGCCTAAATTAGCGGGATTAAAATTTCAAAAATTTCAAGAAAGATACATGAAATGTGTATAATAAACGATAGGGACTATATATACAGCATTTTAAACCAGCTGGTACACCTTTTACATATTGGGTGATATATATGAGTTCATAAAAGAATGTGAATTTGAAAGCTAATACAGAGAAGGTATCAGTGAACATATGAATTGTTATTATAATATCGATAGTAATTCTATAATCGTGCTACGTAACATAATATGTTCAACTCTTAACAGATACAATCGTTAGAACCTGACGAAACAAATTTATCGCGATAATCTAGACTCACCAGGAAACGGGAAATTGCTCGGCGTTCCACTAATATCGGGGAATTCCGGGGCCCTTCATATGCTTTTCGATGTTTGGGGAGAGCGTGGCTATTTTATCGGGGGGGGGGGGGGTCCATGA
>JAUELC010021959.1:0-13073 GCA_031471745.1 Cryptochiton stelleri
AGTTACCCCCCCCCCCCCCCATACACACACACACACACACACAAACACAAACACCCACACACCGAGCAAATCTGACCCTCCCCATGTAGTCCTTGCTGAAAATCAGGACAACCGAGGTGGATGTTGTTTGTTCACGTCCTTTTGGTAATCGTTTTACTGTTGTTACTTTATTTTCCTTTACAACTTTTACCAATTCCTTTCCCGTAATATCTTCCGGGACTCCGTAGATAACACCCCGTGTTGTGGTCTGACTATCAGCACGGCATGCGACATAAACATTACACAATAAAGTTAGACTTCATAGTATGTTATTTGTTTGTTATCAGCACATACAATTACAAATTTGCCACCTTGTACTTTATTTACTGATTTTACATTACCTACCTTTTGTTTTAGCGCCTTGGCGAAGTGCAACGGATAAAGATTAACTAGCGAGTCAACCCCCACATGATACATGACGATCTTAAACTCCTGGCTGTTAGTGGGGGTGTCGGCTTTAGATCTTTTGCCTGCTTCTGTCCGCGTTTCAGGTCGGGTGGGGGGCTCCCTCCATTATTCGCTTCCTGAGTGGTTGAGCGCAGGGCACTGACACGGAAGCCTCCATATCGGATTCCTCCGAGCCGGAGCCCGATGATCCAAGGGACCAAACTGATGACGGGCCATGCCACTATATAATATGAAAAAAACTACTCTGTACAATTGTAGCGCAAAGACGCCACACACAAAGACTATAATGACTAACAAGAAAGAAGTGCTAATCTAAAAGGTACCCCCCCCCCCCCACACACACACCCCCTTGGACGACACAGGGACCTACATACAGAATAAGCCCTTTGTTAGTAATGCAGAGTGACGCTGCTAAACACAGATTTTTACAATACCATACAATTCATGAACAAAAGGCTATATCTATCTTTATTTGCAAGCAAAACATTAAAACTCTCTCTAATATTGCTGCTTATGTATATTAGAGAATGATACTGTATCATGATTAATAATATTGTATGTATTATCTTATGTTTTCCGCCACTGTACATTTCGTGCCACCCTGAGTGGATTTGACTGTAAATAAAACTTGAACTAAACTTCAACTTGTTATACTATGGGCAGCAGAGACAGGGAACAAAATAAAACACACAAAAGGGGGAAAAAAATAAACAAAACAGGTAACTTCTGAACACCTAACTTATTTACACAATAATTATATACAAGACAGCTCAATTGAGTACATACAAAATAAATACAAAACAAAGGATATGGTCTGCTCTGGAGATATGCGGCCTGCTCTCTTCAAAGGCTCATTACAAGTCGAAGCTGCATGTCATTATCGATGTAAAACTTACATATGTGTAAAAAAGAGGCATATATCGATTCACATATTGACACAGCAGCGAGGATGTGAATGCCTTGTACAGGACTGACGATCAGCTATTCACTCACCACACAAAGCCTTCTTTGCCATGTACGTCAATACATTTTTAAAATGTAGCCACTAAGCAAGTCACAGAATAAAGTGTGAAAAGCTGATAGACAATGCGTCAATATTCCTGGAGTCTCGAGGTAGTTGGAATGTGTATGTGTTTCATATGTTATAAAGAACGTGTCATTGCGTAAAGGTTTATATGAGACATATGGTTAAATTATCTATGAGGATGCATTTCTGTTACCCACGGGCGTTATAGCATGGTAGTTGTATACGTTTACTTTATAAGCATGTCGTTCGCCTAGCAATATATGCATTTGAACACATGTGAGCAATCAGTTATTGTCTGCGTGCGCTTCCTTGCAATGGACTAAACAAAATGTAAACCATTGACAAGTGTTATAAACAGAAGAGGTCCTGAAACTGGTACAAATGACAACTTTAAAAAATGAATAACGGTGACATTACAAGTAAGATCGAATTCATGGAAACATTCCCCGGCAGCAAAGCTTCGTAACTCTGTTTTTTTTATATAGAATTAAGGCCCCAACAAATACTGTTTACCGTGCTTTTATATAGCTTTGACCTTGACCCCATGGTACTGAAGCCCTGTTTCGTTACAATTTATTTTTAACACTTCGGTATGGCCGTTTCATTTTTTTTTTTGGTTTCTCTTTTTGATACATAGCGCTATTTTTTTTTAGCAATGCTTTGTTAAAACGTATAGTGTATAATAATTGTCATTGCCAATCCACGGCTTACAAATAATATGTATACAAAGTACATGTATGTTATAATTCATAAGGAACAATTCTGTCTACAGATTAATATTATATACCACTACGGATTCAAGCCAGTGAGTAGCCTAGTTTGATTGCATACAGAAGCAAACAAGGTTTTCTCTCTTCATTTATCATATTTAAAAATATATATATATATTTATATGCCAGAACCAGATTTTTGGATTTTCTCAAGCAAAAACAAATTCTGAGGAATAATTATATATAAAAAGATGCTTCTTAAGCGTCCTAGGGTGAGTGCATTATGTAAAGAGAGATATCCAGTCTCCACTGGGTTAGAATTCGGGGAGCACTATATCGTGAGACTCTGTAGCCTAGTCGGACCCAAAGTTCCCGGGTTTGATTCCCGGTGGAGGTAAGCAAGTTTTTTCTTTCTTCGTTTATAAAAACAATATATATATATCTTTTTTTTAAATGAAGAGAAAAAAAATGTGCTGGCCTCCACAGGGAATCGAACCCGGGACCTTTGTATATGCCAGAACCTGGCTTTCGAATTTACTCAAGCAAAACCCAATTGTGAGTAATATATGTGCCAGTCATTCATGTAGAGAGAGAGTAAACCTTATTGGTAAATTAGTTCCAGACGTGTGTATATGAAAGGAGTTATAAGCACCACTTTCATTTATTTTAGAAACATAATTGCATGGCTATGGCTGAATTGAAAATGGAGATCAACATATTAAAATGTACTTTATATCAAAGAAGTTGTAATTTAAAGTTATGGTACATTTGAGAAGACGTGTCTGTTTCACCTATGTTACTTAGTTTATGTTGCCCGTGGCTCCATCCAACAGACAAGAATAAGTGAAGAAGACGCGTGAATTAATAGTGGTTGTAGTGTATATACATTGCACGGGTTGTGGTGGTAAATGATAACATTGCAATCCAAAACGTACATATAAAGCCATATACGAATACAAGAATCGTAAGAACATAAAAATCAGATGTTCATATCAACACCATTCTACATGTATACATTTAGAGGAGAGAAAAACAAATCAGAGAAAATTTTCTACATGAAAAATAATTGATATTGGGACAAATTATCAACGCGTTTGTTGTATAATAAGAACACGCTATTTTTTTGTCAGAACATGATCAATTTGAAAAAGCCAGTAATAAACAAAGGGAACATAAACATTGAATAACACCACATTTATTATATTGCTGTACGGAATACAAATGAGTTAAAATCACAAACAAACAAACGAAGAAAAAAAATCGAGATCTGCTAAATAACATTGAGCACCTTCGATATTGGAAAGCTCTGTGGGGTACACACATGTTCCCGCGGGCTGTTGGGTGGAGCTTCCTGTTGCCCTGGTGCTCTCGGAGCGAAGGGGCAACAATAAGCTGTTGTGGAGTCCTGTTATGTCCTGTGATTGTTTTGTATCTTGTTTGTTCCCAGTGGTGTCATGGGTGGTTTCCTTCACCCATTGGTCTGGCACGGCGTCAAATAAGTGAAATAACCTTAAGTACGGCGCAAAACCTCAATTCAAACAAACAAACAAACATTGTTCACTGACTGTTGCAATACACATAATATATGAGATGTTTAAACAAACATTGTTCACTTACTGTTACGTTGCACATACTATATGAGCTGTTTAAACAAACATTGTGCATTGACTGTGGCATTGCACCTAACATATGGGCTGTTTTGACAAACATTGTTCACTGACTGTTACATTACCCATCATATATGAGCTGTTAAACAAACATTGACCTTTGACTGTTACATTGTACATACTGCATGGGCTGTTTAAACATTGTTCAGTGACTGTTGCATTACACATACTATATGGGCTGTTTAAACATTGCTCACTAAGTGCTACATTACACATACTGTAATAGATGTTTAAACATTGTTCACTAACGTTACATTACACATACTATATAGAATATTTAAACTAACATTGTTCACTGACGTTACATTACACATACTATATGGGATGTTTAAACAAACATTGTTCACTGACTGATACATTACAGATAATATTTGAGCTATTTAAACATTGTTCACTGACTTTTAAACTAGACATAATGTATGATCTGTTAAAAAAATAATTGCTACAAAGTTGCTATATAGTGTTACTTAAAACTCGGGGAACAAATTTAAACTATTAACATATTATTAATGGGTGTGTATATTTGGTTGATTAGAGGTGGAGCCAGTAACATCAGATAGACACACAACACAAGTGAACCATACATATTATCTACCAGTGAAGCGTGATGTTCTAATTGAATACGACTGTGATGCAAAATAGGTTTGCATCTGGCCAAACAAATGCTGGTGTGACAATATATGGGCTTTTAGGTGTCTACTTGCTTTTAGGTTCGAATCTCGGTGGAGGTGAGTATTCAATTATCTCTGCTTTTATAATATATATTTGTTTATAAATGAAGAGATAAAAATGTGCTTGCCTGCACCGGGATTCGAACCCGGGACCTTTGGGTATATATAATTGCTTTCATATGTATTTGACTCGGAGCACTTCATCAGTTAGCTTGTTGTACCAGCCACAATTAAATTAGAACTCACAAGACACCGGAATAATCACGTGACGTTAGCCTACATGTTTTTCCATACAATATTTCCTATATATTGCGATTAGTTTTAACAAATACCATTTCAAGCAACCTGTCCCACGTTCTCAATTCTTGTCAATAGATATGTTTTTATAAAGCTGTTCAGTGACGACCACACAACTTAGGTTTGTACAATTGAGTCCCCGATAAGGTACATGTCATTTTGGCCAACCATGAACCTTTCTAAGCCCACTTTCAATCTGAATTGTGTAAAATGCAGCTACAATGTAAAATGAGATAGGTACCAAAACCAAGTGTCAGCTGGATGATGTATTGGCCTGCAAATAGTAATTTCTACAAATCCCCGTTTTATGCATTGTCGAAAGCGACAAATTGAGACAAATGGAGCAGAAAATTGCTATTATGGATTTTGATCTTTCGTGAACCTTGCGTGGGACAACAGTTATTGGGTCAGCGTTCCTGTAACGATTTCTTATGAAATAGTGTCAGCAGAGGTATCGGTCTGTAAAGAGTAATTTCTAAAAATCACCGATTTACAATGCGTCGAAATCAACAAATCGGGACGAATGTAGCTGAAAAGCTTGAACTTCTAACATTGATGGTATGTAGACCCTTGTAGTTATTCTTCATTAACTACAATTTAACATGGCAATCATACCGACGTCAACAGAAATCAATTACTGCCATATGTACATGTTATTCATTTAGTAAATATGTATTGACCATATAAGGGTACAAAGGCAAAGGAAAATCAGTAAATTATAATATATAGTGTACTTGTATCTGGCTGCCACTGTTCAAATGATTAGCGATAATAATAACAACAATAAGTGGTAAGTCAACTTATTTTTTATTTCATTCCAATTAACATCCCGACAGGCAAATAGGACAATGTCCAGACTTCGCCTTAACATATTTCTTGAAAAGAGAAGAAAATTATACAGTTAGCCAGTTGTTGCAAATGCCCGGCAAACAACTCGGGATTACCTAAACCACATTCTTTCAACATAGACATTTTGAATGTCATATTTTTATAGATCAAAACTGCTTTGATCTTAGCATAAATTGAAAGTTAACATTTGTATATGTTCAAAGTTAATGGCACGCGTGTTACAGAAATCAAAACACATCCTGCATTCAATAAACATTAATTTGGAATTAATGTTTCAATTATCTCCTTCAAATAACACACAACTAGTCGTTAATTTAATAAGAAAAGACCGCTGTCTGTGCCTTGCACGCCTAATGTGTAGATGCTCAGTCCGAAATCAGTTTTATATTCTTAAATAAAAACAGTGTGTTTTAACGATTCGGAGTAAGCCAACAAAAACTGCGTTTAAACACACATAATCAAACCGACGAAATGATATATGTGGAATGACGGTTAACTAAACTAATGAACAAACATCTGTCTGCATATTAAGGCACAGCTATTTCTGAAAGTTAGTTCAATACATTTATCAGAGTACCTTTGATACAGTTGCACTGGGTATATCTTGTGTAATCAGTATAAAGGTGAAACAAACTATATAGCTGAACATAATTAGACAAATATAGGGATATCATTACCAGCGTTGGCTACTCCTTTAGTCATCAGTGAATAACGGCGGTTACACGGGCTAAAACTAGTGGACTAAAACAATCCGCATCAGAATAGACCACCTTTTTTGACCCACCAATTGTCGTGGGTTAAAATAGCCCGCATCAGAATAGTCCAACGTTCCCAGTGTATAACCGCAAAAGTATCAATTGCCGGTCTTAACTTTATTAAAATGGTTCACCAAATGGTGACGTTCTTAGAATTCTGTAAAGTTTCAATTGTAAAATCAAACGCTCAGGCTAGCTGGCGACAATACATATTTTGACCGTATTTTCTCTTATATAACTTGGACCTAGATCCCATCTCTTTGTATGGCCTCAACTCACGGTCACTGTATATCCTCAGTATACGTAGAATATATATGCAAATTGTGAACTTCCTTTTTTTTTTTTTTTTTGGGGGGGGGTGAGAATTATGGCTGGGAACAAACGGCTTTGCACTTGATCTCAAGCAAAAAATAAACATCGCAGCTCTTTGTGTTTAAGAATAATGATAAAGATACAAACACTGCCTTATATTTGTATAGCTTTGACCCGCATTAGTACATCTATGTGATGCCCCAAAGCAAGACTCTGGTTACGAAGAATATGTATACCAAATATTAACTGTGGTCTTATTTTGCTTGGACCTTGATCCAATGTCATTGTGCTACTTTAAACCCGTTTATCAATCTGCACACCATCGGGCTGTGGAGATTTGGTATGCAGAATATGAACTTCGCCACTCTTTTGGTTTGACAACTATGACCCGGACAATCAAATTTAGCCGTGTTGTTATATAGCTTTGGCCTTCAGCCTTGACCCATGTGTGTGTTCAATCCAAGATGACTCCACATTCTCGGGTTTAAAATAATATATTTGTAAATAATAAACTTCGTGATTATTTTGGTTTGACATATAGCCCGTGCAAATAATTTAAATCCGGTTGTTATATAGCTTCAACACTGGACTATGATTATGTCCGGCCACAATTCAAGGTAACTACGCACCTCCCGGTTGCAAAAAAAAAATATTTGTTAATTATTAGCTTCGCTGAGAAGATATGACCCGGGGAAAAATTTTTAACAGTGTTGTATAAAAGCCTTCATTTTAATCGCATGATCTTGTGTGATCTCAATACAATGGCCATGCATACCGTAGGGTCATGAAGAATATATATGCAAACTATGAACATTGTGACTCTTTTAGTTTCAGGAATCTGGCCTGGACATATTTGTAATATTTATCTGATTGGCATTGCATTTGCTATATTAAAAACAAATGACGATTAGTATGCCTTATCAGCTACAGACCGTAGTGTTTAATATGTGGTACGACAAAGCACATACGTGAAGGAGTAGTTATGTAAGCTGTCGTATACCTAAGCTGCGGGTTTTAATGTACCGGTATGTAAAACAGTATACCAATTTAACATGAGTTACTTTAATCTCGTTGAAACACAATCAACTGGTATAATTATATGACAGAAAACCCGAATAGAATCATTTCGATATTTGAATAGTTCGTCTTTATCAAGTCATAAACAAGGAAAATAATAATTAAATATTTTCCCTGAGGAAATAAGTCGAACTATTGGAATATCGAAATGATTCTATCTGAAGTTTCTGTCATATTGTATGATTTACGCTCCAATCATTTCAGGAAGTTGGATGAATAGCCTTTCGCCAGGTCTTATCAACAACATGCTAGGTTTATTTCAGGCTAGCTGGCAATGTGCCAAGCTGCAAGCGAGATCAAACACTGATCGTGAAAGACTGTCAAAAGTACCGCGTAAACGCAAACCGCCATGAAAAGGTGAACTAAAATGCTCCGGATGTGATCTGGATCAGAGCCGGGTCATTTTAGTTCACCAATCTAATGCCCGTGTAACCGCGGCTTAATAGTGTTCTGTTGTATCTTTGTGAAACGATTCGGGTTCCAGACAAACGGACGTCCTTTGATGAAATTAATTGATTAGGTTGTTACGGAATTCAAACTAGGTGCATACGGAATCGGAAAATCTCACTCTGTATCGATACAGTAGCATGCATAGGTATATGATGAACGATTATATCAATCATTTGGCAGAAACACCAGTGTGCATTGCTTATTCAGAATTGTACAGATTAAACATTAACAAAATGACAAACTGAATGACAAACAATCGGATGTGTTTCTATGTCAGATGTAAGATGTATCATTACAATTACATAGATGAAGCATTGTGCCTGGCTTGTAAACAAATTCCTCGTACAATGTAAGCATTAACCAATAGCCGAAAGAAAAAACTATACAATTTAGGTGAAACAAAGTAAGGAGTATGTCATTAATTAATTAATTAATTCAATTTTGAAATATTGTTGGGGCATTCAAACCAAATATATGAGTAGGTTTATGCGCCCCACAATTTAATATGGAGCTGACTTAAGCATATATAATTAATATCAAGAATTGACTAGAGGGTAGAACAATAAATAACTATTTCTATATATATATACGCACACACACATGTTAACCTATAAAGAAGTGTTATGACAAATATGACTAGAAGGAGGTAAAAGGTATAAAGGTTATTTACAGAGTTTTAAGAAAAAATGTACATATATAATCAAAATATACGCGAACGTAGGATAAAAACGGAAAAAGCAGTAAAAACATGTGATCTAAATTTAAAAGGTGGATTTAAAAATGAGTCCAAGGTTAAAACATTCAACCCCAAAGAGCTGAGTTTTAAAAAATAAAACACGGCGCTCAGCATTATGCCTTGTAAATCTGAAAATGTAATGGTGTATGTCATCTAAAACAATACAGGTATGACAGTTGCCATCTAAATGGAGATTGAGTTTAAACAGATGAGAATTTACAGCAAGATGACCAGATAAAATGCGATTAATGAATGATTATGCCTTTCTACAAGATAATGGAATATGTACAAATGTCACAGAGGGTTGAAATTGACAAAAGAAGCACCCTTTATGATACACGTCCCCATCTCTGCTGCCACATATTTTTAAATTTGGGTTTAAGAGTTGTTAAAATCTCTGAAACAGATAAAAGTAAACTAATCGATACTTCAGGTTATGCGAGAGAATTCTTAGCCAAGCGATCAGCCCACTCATTTCAAGGAATATTACTGTGCTACGGAACCCATTCAAACGCGACTTCAATGCCTTCATAAAAAAGTGTGGTAAGAGTTAATCAAATTTCGTATAAAATTGAAGAAGGTCTAGGCCAATAAAAATGTTGTTAAGCTTTCAATGAACTAAGAGAGTCAGATAAAATAACTAATCTTAAAAGTTTAACGTCTGAAATCCAGTTTCAGGCCAATTTAATATAAAAAAAGTTCAGCATTAAAAACAGCAATTTTGTACGAAAGACGATAAAATGATGAATATTTCAGCTCCGGGACACACACAGTAGGCTGCACCAGTTCGACCTGTACACATGGAGGCATCGGTATAAATTTGTAAGTGATTATTCCAGTTTGATGAAATATAATCTAGAGAAGAAAGTTTAATAAAATTAGGACTATTAGATTTTTTAATTTGTATCTCAAGACCAGTAGAAATAAACGGTGTAATTAAATTCCATGGCGGAAACTGAGGTGTGACAGGCTTTATAATATTAACGAAGTTCAAAGAAAAACCAGTAAATAATTTCTGAGAACGTGTATTAAACGGAATACGCTTCGCTGACGTAAATAATTTATTAAAAAAGGAAGGTTGTAAAACTGGTAGACTTATAAACATAGGATTTAAGTTTAAGAGCAAATTGTACTGTACGAATTTGACGGCCTATGTCAAGAGGAATTCCCAAAACATTACATGAAATACATTGGCTGGAGTCGACTTCATGGCTCCGGTGCACAGACGTAGAACCTGGCACTGGACCAAATCGAGGCGGTGCTAAACTAGATCGAAGGAAGGTAGATGTAGTATATTAATAGGCATTTTGTATCGGCCCCCCAGTCAGTGGATGAGACACAACGTAGAAGGTTTAAAGAAGTGGGACATTTGCCAACCAAATAATCAATTATTGCTTTCCAAGAAATGCGTTTATCAAAATGAATACCGAGATATTTAAAAGAATTTGAAAATTTAATACGTGAATTATTTAACGTAAGTACTAAAGGTGGTGGAATAAGTTTGTTTGTTAATAAAACGGCTTCTGATTTGACTGTCGAAAAACGAAATCCCCATTCCCTAGCCCACTTTGCAATATCATTTAACCCTCCCTGTATACATTTAACTGCTATTTTAAAGTGGTTAGAAGAAAACCTGATTGCTTTATCATCCGCAAATAAAGAGCAAGATAACTTAAAATAAAGAGAAAGAGGCAAATCTTTAATCATAATAGAAAATATTGACGGTGAAATCACATTGCCCTGGGGGACGCCATTTGCAATATTATATATTCGCCTATGCGAACTTGCAACAATCTATTATAAAGAAAAGCACGAACCCACCCCAACATTTTGCCCCCAATACCCATATCCCTCAATTTAATCAACGCCCCACCTCGCCACACCATATCATATGATTCTCGATATCTAAAAAAACAGCAAATAAATATCATTTATAAGATAATGACTGTCGTAAAGAATTTTCCAAAGTAATAATATGATCAGTTGTGCATCTGCTTTTCCGGAAGCCACGTTGAAAAGAAGAACTAATACTATTTTTATCCAGGTGCCAAAGCAGTCGGTTGTTTACCATTCTTTCCATAAGTTTGCATAAGCAAGATGTGAGGGCAATAGGCCGATAAGGACAGGGGTCAGAGAGTATTTTTGCAAGGTTTTAAAACGGTGGTAACAATTGATTTTGTCCCACACGCGGGTAAAATCATGGAAGACCAAATAGTATTAAAACGTAATAAAAGAACGTTAAGAGCACAATGAGGTAAATTTGTTAAAAGCTGGTTACGAAACCATCTTCACCAGGTGACGTATTTTGGGTGCAGGAAAGTGCTTGTTTGAGTTCGTGCATGATAAAATCCTCATTTATTTGCAAATCGTCATATAATATATTCTGTGGAAAATTATCGTCAGTTTGTACTTAATTAAAAGTCCTGATTATAGTTATTGTCGCTGCTCACGTTGGCAAATCTTTCAGTCTAGACGGAGCACTTTTCTGTAAAGGTCACAAATGTTTTAGTTTCAGTTTTTAGGGTGGGTATACTATATATATTTTTTTTGCCGTTGATTGCCTTAATCTGTTTTAAAAAATTTAACACTTTAGACATTGATGTATATCAATTTATTTGGAATAAAAATGTATTGTGCAGATTTTATAATTTTCTGGACTTTAGCCTTAAAATATTTATATGTTGTATAATCTGCCGGAAGTCTGCTACTTTTTGCTCTATTTTTGGCTCGCTTATACGGTCCCTGGTGGCCGCAGTACATTCTTCGGTCCACCAGAGAACCGCTTACTTGCCCGATGACTTTGGAATAGATTTTATCGCTGCGTCATTTATAGCATTTAACATATTTTCATTAAAATTATCCACAGCATGGCTCATCATTAAAAACAGTTTAACATTCTTTAGAAAATAATGACCGATCAGCTTTGTGAAATTTCCCCCTAGGTGGTCTATGTGAATCATTCTTACTGATTTATGTGCCAAAAGTAATACATACGGGGAAGGGATCGCTACCACAGGACGACTGATAGTCAACAAACCAGTTAAAATTATGACATTGATTTCGTGTGCATATTGTAAGGTCTAACACGGATTCCTATTTATTTGAATACCTAGTCTTATAGCTGAACCATCATTTAAAATAACTAAGTCGTTAAAATCAATAAAATCACTTACAGTGTGTCCATTTGTATTGATGAGATCACTTCCCCGTAAAATATGATGTGCAGTAAAATCTCCACAAAATATTGCACCATCTGAATTAAGAAAAACAAGTTTGTTAAAATCATGTATAGCAATGTAAGTACAAGGATTATATACATTAAAAAGATTAAAAGATTTGTCGTGACATGATAATTGTATACAATGTCATGCAATGAAGTTAAAAGATGGTAACAGTATATCGCTATAAGCTATATTTTGCCTAATGAAAAACGCCAATCCAACCGTATGTCCGTCTCGATCAAGTCGCTTTATCACATAACCTGGCATTGTAAAGTTATATTTAGGTTTTAAATTTGTTTCGTGTAAGCAGATTACGTCAGATAAAACATCCAGGGTTGTTAGAAGATGTTTAAATTCTTGACTAGTACAATTAAAATGTAGAAGATAAAAAGTCATGATGTAGATAATAAAAACAAAAACACCCGTTATTGTTCCGACTTATCTTTTATTCTCTTCAAACTATCGCTTGAGTTGATGGCCTATTCCCCGAGGTGCTTGGCGCGAAGTTGGCGGCAACCTTGAGGACAAGCTGCATAACTGCAGCTTCGTATTTGGGTTTTATGTAAGTAAAAATAAAATCCGAAATACATTTTATTAAAACACAAAGATATTTTTCTGGAACAATTGTGTCTGTTTGAGATTGCGCAGTCACTTCAGTCTGCGTGGAGATGGACTGCATCGGTGGTTTAGGGGTAGATTGATATACCGCAGGTGGTTAATTTCACAAATTTATAAATAATTTGTATGTTTCTAAACTAAACTTACCTTCCACTGACTAATGCACCTACGCAAATACCTTTGCTTAAACTTGAAGAGATAAACGAAAACCCCTCTCTGGACCCTCACCTCTGTCA
>JAUELC010022070.1:0-13072 GCA_031471745.1 Cryptochiton stelleri
TTTCCTTCACCCATTGGGCTGGCACGCCGGCATATGAGTGAAATAATAGTAAGTACGGCGTAAAACCCTAATCATGAGTGAAGTAACCTTTAGCAGCGTAAAACCCCAATCAACTTAAAGTCAACAGCAGCTTTTTTTTTATTTCGAGTGCGGACATTAAATCCTTTACTAAAGAATTTCAAATTCGCTTTTCATTTCATACAGAGGGTTCATAGCCTCCACTGATCTTATCTCCATGACGATCAGTACTGAAAGTATTGTGTCGTCATGGTGACCAAGATCAAGTTAGGCAAAAATATCTTTGAGAGAAAATACACTGAATCCAAGTTGTAAGGAAATGTTCAAGGTTTGAAAACAGGTGTCAGTTTATAGAGGATGTGATTTAGCCACGAATAAACAAATTACAAAGAATTTTCTTAGTATTTTGATCGTTTTTGCTGTAAAGTGTTTATTTATTGCTGGCATTATTTAATCTTGATCATCTTTTATGATCTCATACACATGTGTTTAAGATCTGTATTTTGTGTAATATGTTAATAATATGTACAAAGATCAGTATTGTGAATTTTGTATGCAATGTAGATATTTATATGATCATTCCAGTTTATATCCGGTACACAATTAACATGTGATCTTAGTAGATATAATAGTTAACCCTCTACTGACAATCGATTGTACCACTATCAATGCTCATTTCATATTAAACCTTGGCAATTTAAGTTTTTCATAATGAAAGGGAGGCAACTTAAGCACACATTGTGAGTAGGCTGATTCATTTTTCAAGGCATTTTTAAAACATTGAAAGAAGTTTTAATAACAATAAGCCCATTTTTTCATAAAACTTTATAACCAGGACATACATTTTATTTATAAATATTAAAAAAATGTTTGTTATCTTTTTGTCATGCACATTTTATTGCTGGCTCAATGTGTGTGTGTTTTGCCTTTTTATTGGAATACTCCTTTATGCTGTCATTTATTCATATTCATACTGTATAGCGGGCAGTTGGATGGAGCTTCGTGTTGCCCTGTTGCCCTGGTGCTCTCAGAGATAAGGGACAACAACAAGCTGTTGTGGCGTCCTGATATGTCCTGTGATTGTCTTGTATTTTGTCATTGTTTGTGGCCTCAGGGGTGGTTTCCTTCACCCATTGGGATGGCACGCCGCCACACCTTAAGTACAGCGTTAAACCCCAATCAAACAAATCATATTGTATACTTTTTCACAGATGCCGCAATTAATTTTATAAGCAGGTATCAAGTTGATGGATCAAACTAAATGTTTCATTATGAACTTTGTATTAAAGCCCGATCAGATTAATCCAGATGTCAAGCAGCTTGATCACGATGTGCCAAGCAGCTTGACCACGATGTGCCAAGCAGCTTGACCACGATGTGCCAAGCAGCTTGACCACGATGTGCCAAGCAGCTTGATCACGATGTGCCAAGCAGCTTCATAAATTTTGTCATATAAGTGAAATATCCTTGAGTATGACGATAAACACCGATCAATTAAACAAGTGATTATAAAGGAGGAGGAGATTCTTTGTAGTTATTTTAGTTACGGGTTACGAGAGAAATGTCTTCTGCGACCCTCTGGCTAAGGGCAGCATGTTCCAAGCACAATCCAGCTGTCTTCACTTAGCACTGGAGGAACATTAGTTTTATTAATGGAGCAAAAAACTAAAGATTTTAAGGTTGTGTTAGTACTGTTGGAATACAGTGTCATTATATAAGTTAAACACCGATCAATCAACCAACCTTTCCTGCATGCCGATCCCTGTTGTTAAAGTGGACAAGAGCTGTTTAAGCTCATGCTGAATACAAATTTGTCAATATGTTGAATTAAAATCACTCCCCTTGTTTATAAAAAAGCTACAGTAGAATTACTAAGTTAAATGAATTTCAGTTAACATTTATAATTGTCATGGAAAGTCCTGCTTTCAACTGTAAATGTCCTGATTTCAGCTGTAAATGTCCTTCAAATTTTCAACTCACATTTATAATTGTCAATGTCCTTAATATTTAATATCATCTGTAATATTTTACCCCACAAAGATGTTTTATCATTCTACATTTGTTTATATGTTTATGGGTATATTTGTGTATCCAAACAAAGTGATGTATTTAACAGTATCAATCGCGGGCAGTTGGACGGAGCTTCGTGTTGCCCTGGTTCCCAGAGCTAAGGGGCAACAAGAAGCTGTTGTGGCATCCTGTGATTGTCTTGTATCTTGTCATTGTTTGTTTCCTTCACCCATTGGGCCGGCACGCCGTCATATAAGTGAAATAACCTTAAGTACGGCGTAAAACCCCAATCAAACAAACAAACCAGTATCAATCACAAGTAGAATAGCTTAATGTGACATGTAGAATTTGGAGAGACTAATAATACATTATTTTAAAAATCTCTCCCCTTGACAGAGGATTTCACTCGAACTATGATTGTACGGTTGTATGTTTTTCCAGGGGTGCGTATGCTGTCATATACCCCCAATCCAATATAAACATGTCCTGAAGTTTTACTCAGAAACTGTAATATTGAAATATTATTGTGCATAAATTTGAGATTAAAGTAGAATTTATTCTATGAATCCTAACTGTGGCGAAACAAATAAGGAATTGCTTTTACTTACCAAAAAAAAAATACACCACAAAGGGCAATAGATACGATTACTTAAAAACTTTCATTTACCTGAGCCTACCTTTTATACCCCTGAATAAACAAAAAAATCACTAAAAAGTGGCTGATTAATTTTACGATTGAAAGTAACTTATGTTTTGTTTCTGACATAAGTAGGTCCTACTAACATATGTTGCTCTCCAATTCTCCCGAGCGGGTGGTTGTTGGGAGCTTCGTGTTGCCCTGGTGCTCTCAGAGCTAAGGGGCAGCAAGAAGCTGTTGTGGCCTTCTGTTATGTCCTGTGATTGTTTGTTGCCAGTGGCGTCGAGGGTGGTTTCCTTCACCCATTGGGCTGGCATGCCGTCATATGGGTGAAATAACCGTAAGTACGGCGTAAAACCCCAATCAAACAAACAAACCAATTCTCCCTAGGCCCGTACCGTGGCTCAGTGGTTAGCGCATCAGACTGGTGACCCTCCTTCAGTGTACCACAAAGGTTCAATTAGCCCAGTGGGCCAAGGTATATACGGGAGTCACATGAGGTGACCCCGGTTATTGTGGGGGTGGTTTCTACGAGGTTTCCTATTGTTTTTAACCTGATAAAGTAAGGCAGGGGAAACGTGAATAATCCGTTAAAGAAATACCCTTGAGTAAGATGTTAAACTCCAATTAAACAAACAAACTGATGCTCATGATAGATTTCTAAAAAAATGTTAGCTTATTGGTAATTGAAACCAAGTGAGTGTCACACATGTGTTATGATTCTATGCTGAGCAACACAGGATATGTGGGCTAAAGGGGCAAATGCTTTACTTGGCATGCTTGGTAGAAGAGAAAAAAAAATGGTCATACGACCTACCCCGTTGCTTGAGGTAGACTTATTTGACAAAAGATTTTAGTTTGTGAGGGAATCATTTTTAATTGATAACTGTCACATGTGTTTATACCTAGTGTTGCTCCTTGTGGAATCATTTGAAAAAATATCTTGTTTTTTATTTATAATAACAGTTTTTCTATTGTTTTCTGAAGAATTGTATCTTGAAATGTTTTTCATTTGTCACTTACTGTATATGTTACCCTTGTCGTTAAATCATCTCAGTGCTGTAGAATGGTTTGTGTATCATTACTAGAATAATTATTATAACAAAGAAGCTTTTATCTTGGTCGTTTGTATTTAGTCAGTATTGTTATATGCTCCAGTGGTTAGTGTGTTGGACTGCTGATCCTCCTTCGATGTGCCCCTGCCGTGGCTTAGTGGTTAGCATGTTGGAATGCTGATTTTCTTTCCATGTACTGCAAGGGCTTAAATCTCCCAGTGGACCACATGTATATCAGGGAGTCATACGAGGTGACGGTTTTCACAAGGTTTCCTATTGGTTTTCCACCATGTTAGGTAGAGAAAGATGTGGGTAATCTGTCATGAAAGTGAAATACCCTTGAGTGCAAGGTTAAACACTAATCGAACAAACAAACGTGTGCTCCTGTAGCAGGAGGTATTTATGTATCAAGTGTCATTCTAGCTGCTGTTAAATGAGGCCATGTTTCCTTGGGATGGAGCTCTCTAGCTTAGCTTTACTTAGCAAGGGAGGACTTATTTTTCCAACAGTTTAAAACACTTCACATTTTATGGCTGTGTTAGTGTGGCTTTTTACTGCTGTATAAGTTAAATAACCAATCGTTAAATCCTCGGGACGGCCACCAGAAGGAGCTCTTTCAGACGAGATGTCAACGGCCCATTAGGTTATGATTGACAGCGGTGTGTTAATTTTGTATCTACGGCCCAGGTTGTTAAATATTCCGTTTGTGACGTAATTTGCTTGACATCCAATCAGTATTTATGTAAAGAATCAGACTAGAAACAGCTTTGACAGGTGTTTGATTGGACAGTCTGAAAGAGCTCCCCCTGGTGGATAAACCGTGCAGTAACATTGCATGGTCAGTAGAAAACAGCTTCTGCAGGAGCGTAAATAAGTTCATAACAATAAATTCTTAACTAGTTATCTTAAAAATCATTTGTTCATTTTTCCGGCTGGGGCATGTATTTTACCTGAAACACATATATATTGGTAGAAAATGGCATAAATATACACACATTAAAAATTTAAACTTGTCAGTCATATTTTTATGTGTTTGAAAACATTTGTACATAATCCTTAAAGTATATTATGAATTCATAATGTGTCGGTTGTTTTATTATATATATATATATATATATATAAAAATGAACATATTGCACAAAATGTGAAGTTTGAAGATCTGTACCAGCAGATAACCATATATACTTGCATCAACTGTTTAATTTTAATCAAACATTTTCATAATATATATGGTTTACCAGTTTTCAGCGTATTATAAGGAATGTATATAACCTGTGCATAATCAAGATATTTGTTTTAGGCTGTCACAATGATTTTTTGTTTGTTTTAATCTTCTTTTTTTTCACACAATTAAATGCATATAAGTTTGTGGGTTATTTTATCTCTAACTGAATTAATTTTGTAAACTAGAGTGGCTCGACAAAACGATCTTAGCGCTTGAACGAAACCGCCCTAACTTCAGTGCGGAAAGTATAGTGTCGTCTTTGTGATTGCATTCAACTACATTCATGGAAGGATACCATGAGCGTACTCTCAGGAATTATCCAGACCATTTTGTTTCAGCCTCTGATAAATTGGGATCGGTTTGATAGGGACGACCACCAGAGGGAATCAATTAGGTTATATGATTAGGGGCGTGTAGGGCTGCATTTGTTTACGTGGTATCTAAGGACCTTGTCGTTTAATTGATTGTCTGTAAAATAACTTTTCAGGAGCCAAATTAGTGTTTGTATGAAGATTCAGATCATAAACGGCTGCTTATCTCCAGAAAACAGGTCCAAGTTTATCAGCGGCTGAAACAAAAAGGATTGTATAGGCTATATAAATAGCCTTTGATCCAGGGGCTGTTTCACAAAGCCTTCGCAACGTTACGAACAAGCAGTTGTCGTGGTGACCCTATGCCTTCAGCGCAACGTTGCGAATGCTTTGTGAAACAGCCTCCAGGGGCGTACCTTGACTGTTGTTGGAAGAAAACAGAGGTAGTTGTATTGACTTTTTAAATCTGCTGTCCCCATCGATTAGAAACAGTACTCCCAAAGAAGCTCTCTGACTAAGAGCAGACTGTTCCGACCGCGGTCATTAAATAGCACTGGAGGAACATTAACTTACCAATAGACCAAAACACATCACATTTTATGGTTGGAGTAAACCGCCATCATTTAAGTGAAATACCCTTGAGTACGGTATAAAACACCAATCAATCAATTCCCAAAGAAACGTAAGAATTTTATATAAATGACAACTTCTCTTTATTATAAATGGTTTCTTACTCCAAAATGTCAGACTTTTGATAAAGAGAAGTTGTTATCCGTATATAAAAGCATATATTTGTTAAAAATGCCACTTAAGTAAGAAGCCTACTCCCAAATTTGGACAGAGGACGGCCACAGATCTGGTCATTCCATACAAGTACCTGCTTAAAACATAAATATAACCCAAATTTGTAAAAAAGTAATGAATGTTCAAAATGACTCAATATGTGTTTTTTTTCCATCTCAGTTTTATATATTTATTTGTGTGGAAGACATTATTTGTCCTTTTTATCAATAAAATATTAATGTTTTATGTATTCAATAAAAGCGTTTCCTGTTTTATATATTATGTTATACAAATGTGATGCTTAAGGCAGGTCAGCGCGGTTACTTGGATAGAGCTTCCTGTGTCCTGAGCTAAGAGGCAGCACAAAGCCAATCTGCCGGGGTGTTTAGCGCTGTAAACTTCCACAATCTGTATAATCCAACAATGTTGTGCGTCTGGAATTGTCATTGTTACCAATGTCGTGCGAGAGTGGTTTTCTTCAACCATTGGGCTGGCACTTCGTCAAATGAGTGCAATGAAAGCATTAAAGAAGTAGAAAACAAACCAATAAAGTCCTATTCAAATTACAGATCGTATTAAGTTGTTCACAAAACCGCTATTAATTTCTTTGTATGATTCTTACTTTCCCACTGAATGCCACTTAAATTGAGATACTGCAAGTAAAATGTATGGTTGTATGGTGGGCTGTTTATGCCATATTTTATTAAGTTATTTCTTGCAGATAACAACAGCTCAAATGACTCCTAATTCTAACCTGGCAAAACAGAAATAGTAGAAAAAGTACTGGATAAAGTTACATACAACTGTCACAAGATATTTTGATATATATTTACTTCTATGAGGTTCAGGGACATCACTCAACCCAATATGGCATAACAGTTCCATCATTCATGTCACTTGCAGTATCTCCATTAAAATGGTGTTCAGTGGAAAGCAAAGAATCACACAAAACCTTGAAAAGTAGTTTTGTTAACAACTAAATAGGGTCTACAATTTGAATAGAATTTAGCAAGCACAAATGTTTTTGACTTCGGTCGTATGCATAGCAATGACAAATGTGGCTTAACCCAGATGTTTTCCTGGATTCCACCAATCCTGTAATGCAGGTGGCCAGGAATATCATTTATTTAAATGTATGCGCGTACCAGGCGTTTCTGAATGATACAAGACTGTCGATCAACAACATAACCAATTTCTTTCGCAAAGTGGGAACGACATACATTTTATAGGGTCACTATCTTACGGTCGTTTATACAAATTTTCGCGGATGAAAACAAAAAAACTTTGACCTAAAAATACAAATTGGTATTATTTACGTTCTTAAATAAAAAAAGTTTCAATATAATTAAATGTTTCGAGATTCGATCTGCGAGTTAGCTATAATTAAGTTAGATATGATCGAAATTAGATACTATTCTCAAAATAAAATACGTTTTTAGTCATCCGCTACGTACGTTCTGTGTATTTATTTAATTAAGAAAAGGGGGTTGTTGGTGGGAGCTTAATGGGGCCTGGGGTACTCTCTTAAGCTAAGGTGCAACACGAAGGCAATTTGTTGTGGCTAGCACTGTAAATGTCCACACTTGGTCTAATTACACCGTGTGTTGGATGCGTCATGTGCTTCTTTTATATCTTTTCATCGTCTGTTGCCAGTGACGTTGAGGATGGTTTCTTCATCCGCTGAGCTGGCATCAAATCGAATAAGGAAAATAACCTTAAGTACGGTGTAAAACCGTCATATGAGGGAAATACGGGCAAAACCACCAAATCATACAAACAAAGAGTGCCCTTCGCTTTGCAAATAACTTTAGCTCGTGTGGTCGGACAATCCCTGCCAGCGAGTTTGTGATGAAGGCTCAAGGAAATGTAATTATTAAGTACTCTAGCATATTCAGAGATATGTACGCCCTATTTCAGTATCTGCTAAAGTTCTAATCTCTAGCGATGTATGTCTGTTTGTCTGTCTGCATCTGTGGAATCTACATTTCGCTATAATTAGTCTATTTAGTCTATTTATATCTAATAGGTTCTATGATGTAAAACTTTAAAGCAATTTGGGAAAATCATTAGGTCGGTATATCTTTGAAAATCTGATGAGACCTGTAATCGATCCGGCTGACATATCTTGCCTATTACATTAACGAGGTATGGATGGAATTTCCTGTTCGATTAATGTACGAGTGATCATTATGACTAACAACGTTCAATGTGGGCCGACAAGAATCCTACGGTTTAGGTTCTTTTACATGTTTTTGACAGATGTGATGTTGGGGGTATATGTTTCACAAGATGATTTGGTATCAGGATTTTCGAGTAACCCTACTTATACCCGTTACCGAACATATAATTTACTCTTACGTAGGATGAGTAATGGAAAAGGTTGGAAATTCGGCTTCATTCGTTACTGCTAATAATGTACATGTACGACCGGTAATGGCGACCCTGGTGAAACCGGAAGTCATAATGCGCGCATGGCCGTGGGCTGTGAAGGTTTAAATGAGGTTTAGTTTTGGTCTAATTACATCTCAAGCTGACGCCACAAACACCTCGACTAGCATGGTTCTTGTGAAATAACCCCTTCCCCTAATTGGGCTAATATCCTTGCTATAAGTTTAATGAAAGCACCCTTCTGCAACCTAATAGCAAAGAGCCTTGGTATAGTCGGAATTGTAAACACATGCCGCTATGATTTGGTAGCCAATTAAAGTCGAAAATTGCACACATCCAATGTAATTAAGTTTGATTATCCCTCGTGCCACGGAAACGATATAATTGGCTGAATGTCAATAATGCCCCGACGTGCGGACTGTATTCAGCCTGCTGATTGCATGCTAACGAACGGGAAAATAAACCCGGCTTTATTTTCCTCCCAAATTAGTTATCCGGGAACGAAGGATGTTGAAAGAATTGCTAATCATACGACGCCATTTGTTAACAATCCGAGCCACCTCAACATTGCAAAACTTCAGACAATGGGTTTGATATTAAACCGAAATATTAAATCATAGTCTTTATTTTGCACAGTGTTTTCAATAACGTATACCAAACCGTCTGAATGTATGTTTTATTTCGAACAATACGATTGATTGATTGGTGTTTAGCGCCATGCTCAAGGGTATTTCACTTAAATGCGGCGATGTGCTCTAATAGTATTTAGTCACACTTACAAGACCATAAAATGTGAAGTCTTTTGCTCCGGTTGTCCTTCAAGTTCTAAGTAAAGACAGTGTGACTATGCGACCGGAACATGCAGCCCTTAGTCAGAGGGCCGCAAAATACGAAAGTTACGTCTTATTGCACGTCTTGTGCCTCCTGTCTTGTCAGTGTTTGTTGCGAGTGACGTCGAGGGTGGTTTCTTTCACCAATTTGGCACGTAGGCCATCACATGAGTGAAATGACCGTGAGTACGGCGTAAAACCTCAAACGAAAGTTACGAAAACTGACTGGGCTTATAGGTAGCATGTGTTTTTCTCTAGAGGATACACACATTAAATCCACTGCGTCAGACTAAAAAAACTGTATAATCGATATGGCTGGCCTTGTGTTAGATTGCCTGTTTCCTAATCACTAGGGCCCTCTGGCTAAGGGCAGTATATCCCGACCATAATCATCCTGTCTTCACTTAGCATTGGAGGAACATTAATTTTCCAACAGGGCAAAACATTTCACATTTAATGGTTTGTGTTAGTGTGGCTATTTACTGTTGGAGTACACCACCGTCATATAAGTGAAATACCATTGAAAACGGCGTTAAACACCAATCAATCAATTAATCAATCAATCAATCACCTGTTTTTCGGGTTTTGAAGTTGAGAGTCCCCTTGGAAGACACAAGATGGTGCGTAGATACTTTGGGAGTGAAGTCTGCGGACGATTCCTGAATAACGTTTTAGCAATGTCATCAGGCCTTGTGTCATTATTTGTGTGGCGTCGAGGGTGGTTGCTGTCTCCCATTGGGCTGGCACGCCGTCAAATTAGTGAAATAACCTTAAGTAGGGCGTAAAACACCAATCAAACAAAAAAACCTTCGAACTTAAATTGTCAGCTTTGTTTATTTCGGAAAGTTGTAATAAACAGTTGCTAACAAACATTGATTTGTTTTGGGCATCTTCAAATTCTGGCACTTCATTTCATTGAGAAACATGTAAAATACGCATTATTAATTGAACAAGATTTCCTTGGCGTCGTTATTAGAGATATGAACTAGTGTGCATATATGTATATAGATGCGATATGCGACCGGTCTTTCGAAAGGTCACTGTGTACATACGGAACACACAACTACCTGCGACCCCTGTTTACCTGGTTATCTTGGAATGGCCCGTGTAAGCTATGCCTCTAATTAGATCTCCGATTCTGCTTGTAATAGCTTCTGTTGAAGAGATTCAATTAAGTCCAAATTAAAAAGACTATTTCATTTAGACAGGCACGTTTACTTTGCTTTTGAAGATTGCTCCGCCGTCTGTCCACTTCTGAGATGATAGAAAGGGCAGATTGACAGAGCTGTAATGGCATTGAATAGATCCCCATTGCCTTCAAATTAAACCATAACTGGCTCGGTCATTACGGCTGTATGTTCCCATAGCTTCGCTTGCATGGACAGCAGATGGATTCAGTCCATTAAAAGCACTCTCCGATGTCAAAGCCTTATCACAACAAACATACATAGCGGCCTTGCTTCAATTAGCGTAAAGTTTCCGTCCGGGATTTGTTATAGTCCTCCACGGAATAAAAATAACCGAATTTCTATTAAATGGGAGAGTTACATCGATTGCAGTTAAGATAAACGAGACATTGAGCTCCACAGAAAATCGACTCCATAATGGCCCTAAAGTGGAATTAGGTCTACGCACTACGCGTCGCACTGTTTCAAACGGCCATTATACTTTTAGATGCTTATCGGACCTTTTGTCAAAACACTTCCCCCTTGCCGCAAAACGCGCACATTTCCACCGAACAAAACCCTCCCTGGACAGCCATTTGACCGGCTATAATTGTGAAATGAGTACATTCATCAGTGTCACTGTAGGGTAGAATGGACCCCTGAATGTGAAACCAATGAGCTTTATCTAATGTGCTAAATTGAGCAAATCTCTGCCCATTACCGCTGCCTTTGTGTAGGTTAATTAAGACCACGTAATCTAAGCCGTAAGAAGCCCTCCCGAAAACACCCACCCGAAAACACCCACTTGATTCTTAAAGTGGCAGAGGCGCCCAACACCTCTTCCTTCTACTAGCTACCCTCTGCCCCAGTCCCCCCCCAGTACACACCCCCATCTCCATTCACTCAATTCCTATACACCTCTCTTTACTCTACGTTATAACCATCATATCACAACACTTACAAATACAAGTTTGGTACATTGCGAGCTGTTTAAAAAATAACTAATGCCTTACATATGACGTTTTTAACATAAATTGAACTGCCGTGTTGTAGATAAGGCCGTTAAACCCATCTTACATGGCCAAACTTTCACCCTCCTGTACTGTGTTGTCATGTACCAGGAAGTCGTACTGTACGAGGAAGTAGTACTATTCAGAAACATTATGGTAACCTTTCAGTTACCAGGTGGTTACCAGCATGTTTATTGTTTATGTTAATCAAATAGCTTTAAATTTAAGTAACTAGCTGGTAACTGAACAGTACTTAATTTCACATTACCAGTGTAAAACCACAATCTAACAATCAAACAAACAATCTCATTACCACCTGACCACAAGGTACTAAACGGGGACCTTTGCTTTTAGTTCTGAAGCGGACCGTTTCTTTCAGTACTGAAGCGGATCCCTCCTTTCAGTGCCAGCTGCCCACTGCTTGCCTGTGTACCACGAGTCTTCTGTATTGCTTTATACGATTGTATATGTTTCATTTTGTCCAAGCATGTGAAACCACTTTTTTATATAATAATATTTATTAATAATACACGTTAAGATTTAGCTTATTTTGTGTATAATAATGTATAATTACAACATTAACAGTTTTTGTTACACAAACTGTACATATGAAAATATAACGAATTGTAAACCGCTATCAACGCAAATACACATGAAATTATAAATAGTTTAAAATTAGAGAACCTAGGAAATAACATTCTACAGAATAGAAACGGTTGACCAGCCCAGCGTATTGCTATGTATGTGCTCTGCAATTTAACCTGTTCGAACTCTCAACTACATTGAATGTAATTAAAACTAGGAAATTAATAATACTTAATAAACAATGAACATAGGATACATATTTTCTAAAATTTAGGTAAAACGTTTACTGTTTAAAATATATGTATACACTATTTCCATGATAACTGCGTTGTTATTATTAGGTATGTCGTGCATACCGTATAATAAATTAATAGTGGATGGGATCTCCTCTAAACCAGATTGTTTCAATGAATTGAACATAACGTCACGCCCAATACCGCTTTCTTTAAAGACTTCCAGAACAAATAAGCCAACCAGTTAGACCACTTATCCAAAAGCCCGGTTGCCCGAGTCTTCTATTTGGCCGGCATTCACTGCTGGTTTGTTTGATTGGGGTTTTACACCGTACTTACGGTTATTTCACTTATATGACGGCGTGCCAGCCAAATGGGTGAACTAAATCACCCACGACGCCACTGGCAACAAACAATGTCAAGATACAGGAATCACAGGACATAACAGGACGTCACAACAGCTTTATGGTGCCCCTTAGCTCTGAAAGCACCAGGGCAATAATAAGCTTCCTCCAACCGCGTCGTGGGTTTGATTCCCCCGCGGGTCTCTGTCTGAACGATTTTCTGAACAAGTATCTCTTCTAACTAAAATAGTGTTGTTCCACAAATAACGAAGATGGTGCTAATGCTAACTTTCTCAACGCCACAAGTCATTTCAATAACTTCGATATAATTTTCTTATACAGGTTATTTGGTTCTGGAGGGAGTTGTAGCTCGTGTGGTCAGACAATCCCAGCCAGCGAGTTTGTGATGAAGGCTCAAGGAAACGTTTATCACCAGAAATGTTTTACCTGCGTCACGTGTCAATGTCAGCTGATGCC